>JBBBDQ010001293.1:2765000-2890000 GCA_037127315.1 Ascarosepion bandense
CTATCTATCTATCTCAGTCACCTTATCTATCTATCTATCTATCTATCTATCTATCTATCTATCTATCTATCTATCTATCTCAGTCACCTTATCTATCTATCTATCTATCTATCTATCTATCTATCTATCTCAGTCACCTTATCTATCTATCTATCTATCTATTTATCTATCTATCTATCTATCTATCTATCTATCTATCTATCTATCTATCTCCAGTCACCCTTATCTATCTATCTATCTATCTATCTATCTATCTATCTATCTATCTATCTATCTATCTATCTCAGTCACCTTATCTATCTATCTATCTATCTATCTATCTATCTATCTATCTATCTATCTATCTATCTCAGTCACCTTATCTATCTATCTATCTATCTATCTATCTATCTATCTATCTATCTATCTATCTCAGTCACCTTATCTATCTATCTATCTATCTATCTATCTATCTATCTATCTATCTATCTATCTATCTCAGTCACCTTATCTATCTATCTATCTATCTATCTATCTATCTATCTATCTATCTATCTATCTATCTATCTCAGTCACCTTATCTATCTATCTATCTATCTATCTATCTATCTATCTATCTATCTATCTATCTATCTCAGTCACCTTATCTATCTATCTATCTATCTATCTATCTATCTATCTATGTATCTATCTATCTATCTATCTATCTATCTATCTCAGTCACCTTATCTATCTATCTATCTATCTATTTATCTAAGTGTGCGTATTTCATTCAGCCATGATCTTTCCGGATGGTTACGTTTTCAAGGCTCTGAGTCTTAAGTATAATAAGTTTCAAGTAGAATTACCTCTACTTTTCGGGATATTTAATTGTAAAACTGAAATTATTTTCAGATGTCAGTTTTTGAGGCAATTATTTGAATTTTTGCTTAAAAGTCGTTATTTCATGGCAGAAATTTATTTGAATGCATTTATTTATATGTATTAAGCAATGCTTTTTATTTCAACCAGAGCTCACACCCGATATGCCACATACACAAAGTTAAATCACCCTCGTCTCCTTCCTATTCCATTGGAAAGACGGAAGTTTTACACAGAAACTTAATTTGAATTATGGAAATAGCTCCTGAGAGGTTGCTTCCTTGATCACGATAATCTTAACCACTTTATGTATTGAACCAAACGTTATCTATCCTACATTTTCTCCGAAGATGCACTCATTACTTCTTCATTTTATCCCCTCACTTCAACCTCACTCAGTAAAGCGTCACTTTGAGTTTGGTTTGGGACTTGTATGGAATTATATACTGGGCAATCTTTTCACAGATGAAGAAGGGACTTGAAGTAATAGAAATCTGGTTATATCAACATATGTAAACAAATTTCATACACCCCGAAAATAGATTAATTATTACTGCACAGAACTGCAAATGTACGAATCAGGAGAAATTAAAATCGATTACATCCTGTCATTCCAGTGGGTCTAAATCTTATCTTATATTGAAAGAAAAGGAAGTAATTGTTTGAATTAATTTGCGCAAGGGTGTTATAAAGGCATTTTTTCTAATTTTCACCCAATACAAGGCCCAAGAGCCATTTTTAGATTTATTATATGGTGTTGTATTAGTGTAAGAAATAGCAAGGTGTGAAGCTATTGGGTCTATGCAGGATAGATAATGGAGTTATAGCGTAGTCATATAGCGTAGTAATATAGCGTAGTAAATGATACTACTCTCTGCAAAATATCTGTATTGAAATCTTAATAATATTCGTTTAAAGGCACGGTCCACCAGCGGACGGGAAATCAAGCTCTCCTATCATTCTGAAGATGAGATTCTGATCTCGAAATATTAATGAATAATAAATAGATAATACCTAACACATTCTTTACCTTCGTTTATTTTACTAAACGCATTGTGATAACCTTCAAATACCTACCCATACACCTTATATTCACAATGCTTCAAACAAATTACAAAATTTTCCATTAATTAATTATTCAAGTTATGAATTGGAAACATCATAAACAAGAAAGCCGAGAAATTAAAATGTCTATGAATGTTTCAACCGACGAAGGCAAGTGCCAAGCAGAAATCCGAAAGTGAATTAGAATATTGAAATATGACTTCCGAAATCCCAAGAAAGCTTTAAGAAACAGAAAATTTAATTAGAAACAAAGAAAGAAAAAAAGTCAAACTTCTATGCAATAGCAATATTCTTATATAGCAGTGGATGCTGGAAATATCTTCCTAGACTAGACGAAGAGGAAACTTGAGGTTACAGAGATAAGTTTCTCCATGAGGATGCTGCAAAGATTTAGGGAAATCGGAACCAAAAAAACACTCAGAAAGACACAGCTGAACACAGTTGAAATTTCTACGGCACATAATGAGAAAAGAAGACTTGAAGAATTTGACACTCATAGAACATTGAATACAAGAACAATAGAGTGAAAAAACGAATAACCGACCTAACCTTATCTTTTATATGCCGTGTTACTTCAGGGCTGGGAGATCATGGGTCTCCACAATTTCTTGTCATTTATAGCTTTTAATAAATTTTGTCTTTTTGTCATCTCTTCGAAATCTTGCTCCGCTATCCATATAGTCAAGCTCGCCAGACAGGTTATGCGTTGTTCTCCTTTGTCCGTTTTGTCTTTAATCTGTCCTGTAAGTATCAGATTTTCCAAACCTTCTTTTCTCATTATGTGGCCTTGAATTTTGCCCTGTCAAGTTTTTGTAAATAGTTGGCTGAACGTGGAATGATTGAGATAGTAAAGGAGAAATACTATATCGAGCGTTAGAGGATATGAAGTTGTGGAGGGCCATAACCGTTTGCGTCTTGAAGAGATACGGCATATAAAAGAAGATATGCAAACTTCGAAGACTAAACTATCGCCCGGCTCACACTCCATCCATGTCTATTGAACAGGTGAAGAGGCTCATCCCTTGTTCCCAGTTTAGGATGTGGTTTCCGGCTTTCTCTTTTCCAATCTTTTCATTCTTACGTAGCTCCCTGTGCTTTAGTGAAGTTACCGCCTTGCTTGGGGTGATATGATTAAAAAAAATATTTTGACCGATCAAATTGATTTAATGAAGTGCTGGCATTTTGTACTCACTTATCGACTCGACGCAAACTTTTTCTAAGATATCTTTTAATACGAATGTTTACCCAATACAAAACAAAAGAGCCGCTCAAAGCAGGTATTATTGTTAGATGAGTGATGTGAAGTTCCTGAGGTTATGCAGGAAAGATAACGGTTCATCTTAGAATTGAAGTGGTCAATATTTTAGTGATGGAGAAAAGATGATGCCGAGAGTCTGTTTCACAATGTGGGAGCTGGTCGAGTAAAACCTCTTTCTGATTTACGAAGAGAATAAGAAGGATTCAACCAAGGTGCAAAGATGAGGGCTATCTAGAACATAGCTAGTCATAACACACATACCATCGAAATATCGATAGAAAAGCGAGGGATGAGCAATGTTTTGTCTGTGGCGAAAGTAAAAGCAGTCTCTGATGAGTTTCGAACTCGGGTCACTGATTCCGTTTTCGATGTCAGTTCGCAACTAATATTTATATGTAAACACGAAAAACTGAAAAATAAATTACGATATGCCGGTCGAACATTGTGTCTTTTATTATTTACTAGTATCATGGCCCGGCGTTGACCGTGCAGATCAGAACATTTTAGTAGGAGATGTTGGAACGCAAAGTTTACAATCAAATCTCGTGAGGCAATGATGTTTATAATATTAAATGGATAAATTCCTAAAACTCGGTTATATAAAAAATAATTCTATAAAAATTGTTAAATAACTTGGACTTAAATAATTAAATTAATCATTGGCACGTTTTTTACATATTCTGTTTTTGTTTGAAAAAACACTTTTTTAAAAATATTTCTTTTGTTTCAAAATTCCGGGGGAAAATATTCACATTTTTTTGTTGATCAAATGAATTTTTAAAACGCCGGAATGAAAATTAAATATAAAGGTCTATTTTTCTTTTTGTTTTTCTTTAATAAAAAGAATATTTTAGTCGCGTTTTACACGTGTGACTTGATTTCTGTGAGATAATTTAGTAACCATCTTAGATTTTAGATGTTTTATGGAGCAAATGTAAACAATCGGCTCCATTGGCCAAAAAGTGCAAAAGGGAAAATTACTGAACTTAAAACTCAAAAAGTATGTGTCGACCTGTAGATATGTGTCCCTAGAAAGTTTGAATGGCGTAGCTTAAAAAATGTAGGCGTGCATAGGGAACAGTCACACACAGACTCACAGATTGCCTTTTATATATATAGAATGTTATGTAATATATGTATCTGTCCATTGGGTGATGGCATTTGGTTTTCAGAAGGACACAATTAACAACCGACATTGTGTTTTTGGCACTTACACAAATTTATTATTTGTATACAAGATCTACATATCCACACGTTTATTTATTATTTTATTGTCTACCTTTCACTCATACTCCGTGTTTTACAAATATATATATATATATATATTTGTAAGGTGCGATCGATGAATTGTCGTCTAAAATATGAAAAAATGAAAATAAAACTGACATTTCATTTCAACAAATATATTTACTAAAATTAAACAAAAATTTCTTGAAATACTAAAGAGTAACTTTATTGGATAAAATCGCTATTTGCTTCAACCACAGCCTCATGATAATTTCAGAATCTTCTGAAAAGTCTTCTGGACATAGACTATCATAACCATTAGTTTGTACAACTTATCAATACATAGAGGGTGTCCATAAAGTCCGTGAACTTTAAAAAAATTATAACATCATTTGTATTTGTGATAGAAATAATCTGTAACAATGTTATAAAATGTAATGTACCTAAATTTAAGTACAGTTATTGAATAATTCTTTACAAAATTTGCAACAAATTTTAAAGAAGTGAAAAAATATTTTCTTTTTTTCAGAATCAATTTGATCCATGGCTTCAACTGAGGAGATTTTTATGAGGACACGTGAAAACAATTGTGCATGCAACCAAACCTAATTCATTAGAAGATTTGAAAGCTAAAATAACTAATGTGAAGTCAGGCAATACTTCAAATGTTTTCCGTGAACTTCAAATTCGTATTACCCTTTGTATTGCTAATGATGGAGAACAAGTGGAAACTTAAAGAAAATTTCAATAAAACCCTAAAAATATAGATTTACTTCGTTCTAATCCTTTTTACGAATTACTTCTATCGCAAATACAAATAAAGTTATAAATTTCTTAAAGTGTACACAAAATTTATGGACACCTATATATATATATATCAAATTCTATTTTTAGAGGATGCCTGTATTTAAGCGATTTATAAATGGTGAACACGTTTTTCACCATTTATTTTAACATATCACCTGAAGAGGAACAGTGTTGTTCTGAAATATGAACATTTTTGTGTAGTGATATTATGCTTTTATAAACGATAATAATAACAAAATTACAATGTTAAGCTCTACTCTGTATCGAGCACTCTTTATAAAAGTAAATGCTTAAACAGTAGGTTTTTAATCTACGTGTTTTTTCACTTTTGTAATATATATATATATATATATATATATATATATATATATATATAAAGAGAGAGAGAGAGAGAGAGACTGAAAGAGAAAGAGAGAAAGTGATAGAAAGAATAACAGTGAGAGTGATATTGATTCCTTGGTCACCTCTCTCTCTCTTTCTCTACCTATATATATATCCTCCTATCACACTAACTCCCAATTATTCTCAGAACACTCTCATCTACCCAACCCTCATTCTCGGTATCCTTACCCGCCTATCACCCACCCTCTGACATTTCCTATATTTAATCATCCTTTCTCCACTCTACGTAGCCCCCTGCGCAGTAGTGGCAGTGACATGCCTTGCTCGGGGTGAAATGCTTATAAAATATATATATATATATAAAGAGAGAGATAGAGAGAAAATGGAAGAGAGAGTAACCGAGAGGGTAAAGTTAATTCCTATCATCATAAACTATCCCTTCTTTCTATGTTTGTCACCTCTCTCTCTCATTCTCTATCTAACGTTATTACGCGACCTAGGTTTCTACCATGAGTGGTGTCTTCAGGCGATTTGCAATAACTATATAGATAAGTGCCATGTGCTACACACGCTTGGGCGATCATGTCTCGAAAGAGACATGACTGACTGGGCAGAAGATAATCCGCAGAAGGTTGCCATTGCTTTCTGTGGTAGACTGGTTGCCGACCAAGGCTATAGAACCCAATCTGTCCTATGATTTAACCCATAACTGAAGGGAAGAGACGGATTAATACCTTTCCCAAGGGTATTGGCGCGTAAGTGAATGTAAGGAATTCAACTGGAATTCGAACTCGGTTCCCCGATTTCTTGTTCCGAGCCGATATCCACTGCGCCACAAACCTAGGTTGCGTAATGACTCGTTTACAAATGGAAAATATTCAAAAGTTCTACAATATAATTGTATTGAACTCTTTTTAATACAAATGTGCACTGGTCTAACCTTATTATGACCAGAAACTAAGTAATTAAGCAATTTATATATATATATATATATATATATATATATATATATATATATATATATATATATATATATATATATATATATAAAGTAACAAAGAAACAAAGGAAGTAAGAGAGACACAGAGATACATAGAGACAGAAAGATCGAGTGTTTGTCCTAGAAAGGGTAAAGACAAAGTGTTTTAACGGACGAGCTAACATTTTCATTGGGGTTAAATGAAAAGCCTGGTTAAAAGATTAAAGTGGAAATAAAAGTTACATTTCGAAAGCCGAAGCTAATAAATGCACTTCGTTTCTCTGATAAATCTAAAGGTGATCAAAGCATTAAAGAGGGTGCGTCTTACTGTTCATTATTTACTGTACAAGTGTGTTTTGTGATAACCTTAATACAAAGGTTCGTACAATTATGTCGCATGGGCCATTGAGTGCATTCTCGAAGCGCACGTGATAGGGTAGAACAGCCGAGGCGTTACCTGCGATAGAAATTACAAATCTGTTGATCAAACCAGTCCTCGATATTATTAAACTTGTCATGTTTATATAGCTTAGAATAACGATTAACTCCGTGTAGACCTATCCTCCCCTTTATAAACACGTACTTATATGTTTTGATTGCATAAACGCTTTGTCTTTTACTTGATAGTCATATATGAGTAAATTATCTATTTTTTAGATATTCGAGAAAAGCACGTGCCTTTCTTCTGGATTCAAACCGGCGTCTCCTTGATCAGAAGAAACCGTAGTTACAAAACTCCAATTATTTTACAAATCGTTTTGTTTACATTTGAGGTCCTGGGTATGAAGGTGAACTGCATCCGGCAGCAAGGCCGCTGATTGGGAGGTTGTGAGGAGCATGGAACCACCTCTTAATTGCTGTTGTTCCCAGGTCCAACCTGACCCTGAGTGGTAGAACCTGTTACGGTTCCAGCTGCACACACACATACGCACACACATTATATATATATATATATATATATATATATATATATATATATATATATATATATATATTACAAAAAGTGAAAGAACATATAGATTAAAAGTGGGGTCAAAACACTATGAAAAAATAAAGACTTTTATAGAAATATATGCATAAAAATAGACTTTTATAGAAAAATATACATTTTTGAAGGAAAAAAAATATTACCAGCAATATATTTTTCATACAAATCTAGAAAACATCTTCAGTTTACGCTTGAAATACGAAAATGAGCAGATATAAAGATTTTGAGAGTCTATGACGAGTAAAATTTCGCTTAAATATACCATTCAGAGTTGCTTTATCGGCAAAATACTTTCGTAGTTGTGTTTAAAGCACGTCGGGTCGAACGACGTTTTTCTCTAACCAGGAAGACGCAGATTCGAATTCAACTGTAGTGCTATATAATCAGATTTCTTGAATATTCAGGCTGGTAGATGAAAATAAATATTCAGTTTAATAAATAAGCGGAGCGTCTATTCGGATATGGGCATCCACAAAAAATAACGTTGAAGTAATAAAGATTCTAAGATTAATAAATAAACATTTATCACTCTTTAGAAATAAAAATATAACTATAAAAAGACAACATATATATATATAGTGTATCGAGGCAGCAGATGATTTTCTAAATATATACTGTTAAATATAACAGAAAATGAATATCTACTATGCTTAATCATCAGCCGTTCGAAACATCGTATTTTGGCTTTAATTTCAGGTGAAAATAAAGACAAAAATTGTTCAATATTTGGATATATTTTTACTATGCTGGTTCTAAGCGTCCGGCTCACGTAAACATGGCTCATATGAGACGAAAGCTTAGAACCAGCACAGTAAAATAATATCCAAGTATTGAATAATTTTTGTCTTTATTTTCACCTGAAATTAAAGCCAAAAGTTAAAGTTCAAGTTATATTTAACGATAAAACAAATTGCAAACATTGTGTCTTCTTATTTTTAATAAAATCCGTTCATACTCACTCGCGTATTATAATTGAAAGATGTAAGAAATGATTTTGACAGATGATTTTATTATTTATTTCTCGATGTTCTCAAGTGCTTTCAATATCCTTCCGAGATCACCTTCATGAGTGTGAGTTGAGGTAACAGAACAAAACCGCAAAACTGTGTGGCTAAAAATTACTGTATATATTCTTGTTTCAAATGTAACAGTTGACAAATTGCTTAGCGTTCATTAAGACGTGAAAATTATCCAAAATGGAATTTTTTATGTTGTAATGTCATGGTCATGCATGTGTTAAATATGAAAAATCTGTTTTTTGTATAAACAGTTTAGAACGATACTACAGTATTCATAGCTGGTTCTATTAAAGTTTTAAGCTTAAGTTATTTTTAAAGAATATTGCCTTGAGAATCTGTAGTTTGCTTTTGTTGTTTTCTTGGTGTAGGATAGTTGTGTTATCGATCATTCTTTTTTTTTATTGTAAATGTGGACAAAAATGTTATTGTAGATGTGGATGAATGGTCAGACATGTGTAATGTAAGACGTCTTGATAATATTTTCGTCTGGTAACACACACACACACACAAACACACACACACACACACACACACACACACATATATATATATATATATATATATATATATATATATATTACTATCAGTCTGACATTACTTAACAGTGAAAATGAAATGTTCATTTTTTTTTTTCAATAGAAAAATGTTCACGAGAATACCAGCCACGGTCAAGACGCTCCTTTTCAAAACACCGCAAAAAAACAAAAAAAAACAAAAAAAAAAAACAAAAACAAAAAAAACAACTTAAGAAGTCAAAACACAAGCAAAAACTATCAACACCAAAATGAGTGTGCGACCATAGTATTTAGAATGCTTCTGGTGGCTTTCTGACTATGAGATCCGGGTTTGAATTGTCAGAGCGGTGACTTCTTGAATATGTCGGAGAGGGAAGATTATCCCAGCTCGGCACATTTGGAATGTCCCTGATACCATAACACGGATTAACCAAAAATTGTGTAGTTAGGAACGTTCAAAAGACAACAAAAATTGTACTAGCACGAAGTTACAAGTCATCGTGACCGAGGGTTTGTGGATGCTGGCTTTTTTCAAAACAAAGAAAATCACGTTTGAATATGTGCTCTCTATCAGAAAATTTAAGTCACTCAGCATAATTTCACTATAAATCTCCTTGAGTGTGCACACAGGAAAACGAAATAATACTGTTTAAAAAGAAACAGAGCCTCTATTCAAATATTCAAAAATTGTAGTAATAATAATAAAAACACGGCTTCATGAATGGTGAGGGACGCGAGGCTGCACGGCTGTATCAGATTACGTTTCTAGACCGTATGCAGCCGATTCATCTAACCTAAGCTGTTTTTTGTAGTCTCGTTGCTGAGACAATATCCATAGTAAATAGAAAATATCTATAGACAATATCTATAGTAAATAGAAATTTTGGATTGTATCTTGGATTGAATAATTTACAACGTCTACTATAAAATTTAAAATTAAAATTTGTTAATTTTAATTTTAAATTTTGATGGATTTTCGGACATGTGATTATATGGACTTTTATCTTTCTTTTGGTATGAGGAACCCGCTCCCAGCGTTTCTAAAGTATTTTTGCTAAACCCTGTATTTAGTTGATATCGCTGTTTATTTTTTAATTTCTTAAACATTAAATTTAATTTCAACCCGTGTAATTCGAAAACTCTTGCCAAATAAATATGTGCCTCTCGATACAAATACATTTTTATTGTAATAGGAAAAATATTAGATTTAATAATCCATTAAAAATGGATCCATTCAAAACGTTTACGCATTAAAACTACTGTTTAAAATAATTATATCTATCTATCTATCTATCTATCTATCTATCTATCTATCTATCTATCTATCTATCTATGCATTTTTTCTAAACATATATTGTTAAATATAAGAGACAATGAATGTCTATTATGTTTAATCATGAACCGTTCTAAACATCGTATTTTCGCTTTAATTTCGGGTAAAAATATAGACAAAAATTCTCCAACATTTGGATATTTTTTTGTCAACACAAGATAAAATCGTCTTTGATGGTGGTTGTTTTTATGTTAACGTCCCTGTAACCTCTCTGAAGATGACTCATGTGAGATTCTTTAAGGAAACAGCTATCGATAACATTACAGTTATGAAAAATCTAATTTTTCTGTGAATGAATAAAAAATTCCATTGTTGATGGATTCAGTTCCGTTTTTAATATTTCTAACTTAATGTAATCCCTGGGTGGAGAATATTCTATTCTGTTTTTAGAATACATTCTAAAATGTATATATTTTAGGAACTGCTGGACGGTGAAGACGAGTATTTGCGCCCAACAGCGGAGGGAGAAAGTGGCTGGTACGAATGATGCATTGGCATCAGAAAAAAAACCTTCATCTAAAAAAATGCTGGAAATATTTACATCAACCAAATCATTGCGACAGCTGAGAATTACTCTTGATGCGATCAACTCGCCATCTTAATCTGCCTTTGGCAGAGAATCAGGAATAATATATATTTTAGTCGGTTGAATAAGTTCACTCTATAGAGATCTTTCTATCTAAACTTATTTATAAATGGAACTTTTTCTGTGTGTGTGTGTGTGTCCGTTACCTATAGACTACGAAACAGCTGAACCGATTTTCTTGAAAATTTACACAGTTGTACTATAAACATCTGCGAGTGTTCTTAGCTAGGTTTTGTGTTGAGGTACCTCCGATAAATATCAAAAATTGATAATCGAAAAAATCGGGTTATAGAAGGAGTGGTCCAATTTTAATCAAATTTGATACACTCATAGACAAAGACATAAGAAACGATATTCAGAAGTTTCAAGGTTGCAGTTGTTACAATAGTGCAGAAAATAGATAATATATATATATATATAAGGCAAGATGTTTGTGTGTGTGTGTGTGTGTCTGTTTATCTGCCTGGATGTCTGTATATTTTTCAGCCCTTTTATTTTAGTTTTTGCTTCGGGTTTGGCTCTAAGTAGGTATAATTGTAGTTCTTATTCTCAGCCATCATACCATTTACTCAGAGAACTTATTTAGCCTTCAAAATTCAGTTTATGACGAAAAAATCTTATTTGATATCGATACCAGGAAATCAAAATTTGACTTACATCCATTCATTTTTCTTTCAGTCTACGGTTTAGCTTTAATTGGAAACAACTATTGCTTTTTAGTATTTCGTGCCAACGTCCAAAGAGTCTGAGCTCCAGGACCATGGATTAGTTTTAAAGCTTTCATTACACCCGAGCATCGCCGGGCTATACTGCTAGTTTAATATACAGGAGAGGGTTTCACAGTCACAACGATATGTCGTTAAATAGAGAGCTGAAAGACGCTAAGCTTAGAATAAAAAAACGGTTTCCAAAAATCTCAATATTAGGCTTTCACCTGAGTTTATCATGTTCAACATATCTATCTATTAATTTGCATTTAATTTCGTCTTTTGATATATGAAAGATTCACTTTCTTCTTTTCGTTGAGAGCGAATGGAACAACACACCCAGCTTGCTGACTTAAACCAATTTTTAAATTGTCGGCATATGGTTGGTTTTAATGTATTTAACAACGTTACTAATTCCCGTGTTCTTTACTGTGGATTGTTTTCTGCCAATGACGGCAGAATTTCATCATCAAAATCCGATTATAGCCCCCACCCTAGATGTGTTCATCTTCAAACGTTGTTTTTCCAGAGAGAAACTTCGCAAAATTTCATGCATTCGGTCTGTTCTAACTCCTTCATCACAAGCACGAAATATTTTTCACCATATCTCTATAGCGTTATTTCAATGCCTGAAGTCCCATAAAATCCAGTTAGTTAATTGTCATATGTGATACACGCTTGGATGAGCATGTCTCTTTCGATCCATGAATATCTAGACAGAAGGTTTCTTAGTGCTTTGTTTAACTTTTGGAAGGCATCCTTTGCTCTCTCAGTTCAACTTCTAATTTCAGTGACGCATTTTTGGAGCCCTGTTAAAACATCTTACATATTTAAATGTGAATCAGTGAGTTAAGTTTCAGACATGATAGACGTTGTGGCGATCATGTTTCTTTTTATACATGGCAGACTAGGCAGAAGATTTTTCCGCAGTAGGTTGCCATTACTTTCTGCAGTAGATCGGTTGCTAACCAGATCTACAGAATCCAATCTATCCCGCTATTCAACCCATAGCTGGAGGAAGAATAGGTGGATTAATACATTTCGAAAGGGTATCTGTGCGTAAGTGAATGGAACGAATTTGAGTGGAATTCGAACTCGGCTCTTCGATTTATCATTCGATTTCGATTTCTCATTCAACGGATATCAAGTACATCACGACATTTGGCGTAAATAATGCACCAGTCATTTTATTCGTGAATTCAAGAGAGTTATTCTTCAATCCGCAGTGTACACAAACAAAGAATGTCCCTTTGTTCTAAATTTATTTTTACTGCCACGTATTATAGATAGCTTTATTCATTACAGTCGGTTTCAATAAAGCTGATTAATGAAATGATGTTTTTTTTTCTCGCGGCTTATTAACCCTTTGCCTGTTATTTAAATCCAGAAAACATTTTAATATTGTAAGGACTTTTGGAAGATAATTTTTTTAAAAGTCTTACTATTTATCCCATAGCTGGGGTATAGGAGGTGAATTCATATCTTTCCCAAGTGTAGTAGGGTGTAAGTGAATATCAAGAAACTCAATTTGTATTAGAACTCTGCAATCCTCGGGTTGTTATCCATTACATTACCGGCATATATAAGCTTACAGTATCTTATATTCCCAAGCGATCATCCATCTAGTTACTAACCAGGCCCGATGTTGCTTAACTTCGTTTATCAAATGAGAAGCAATGTTCAAAATAGATATAACCGTAAGCCTTTCAATAAACAGGAAATTACTTATGACACAACCTAATATTTTTTACTTATCACACAACCTGATATTTTTCAGAAGTTACGTATTAATGTACAAAAACCAAAATAAAAATTCATTTTAATCATTTACAGATTCGTTATTACTACAATGACTTATTGTCATGTATCAAGAAGCTATCCGTTTCATTTTGAGTATATTTTTTCGAGGTTTTACAGAATCAACTGCTCAGAAGGTTGGGTCTCTGTGTTGAGCCAGAAAGATTTTTTCTCGTCAGAATGCATCTTTAAAAATCTACCATTCGTCCCGCATTGAATACTGTTACCATATCTGGTCGGCTGCTTCTGCTATTCATCTTGAGGTTCTCGACAAAATCCAAAGATGACTCTGCGGTGTGATCGAACCTGACTTGGCATCTCGACTTCAGTCACTTTCTCACCGATCTGAAGTGGCTTCCCTATATTTTTTTACAAATAATTTTATGGCAACTGCTCTTACGAGCTCTTTTTCCTTCTACTAAATTGGCATTTAGGTCCCATCCTTTTACCACTGAAATAGTTAAATGTAACCCCTCTAAATGTTACCGCCTTTAGAATTTCCTTCCGTTTACTTGCTTCCCTGATAGCTACAATCTCCAAAAAAATTAAATGCAACGTTCAGTTGCCATCTACTATATTCTGGAATCGCGTTCATCATTTATTCTTTCTTTAATACCCTCTGTACCCATTCTTTTCTCTTGCTGTAACCCTCTGTGCACTAGTGAGAGTCTAGCCTTGCTTGGGGTGAAATGATTATAAAAAAGAAAAAGAAAAATATTTTCGAATCTAGTTTTTTCTAGAGAAGATTTTTCACATCAAAGATTTTTTGCAGCGATCGAGAAAGGTAATAATCCGTTGGTGAAAAATCAGTCAGATGTGACAGATATGGTACAACGAGTCAACCGAATTCCAAAATTCTTCTTATTTTTTAATCATTTCACCCCAAGCAAAGCAGACCTTCCACTGAGGTGCATTGGGTTACATAAGAGTTGAGTGATGAGAAAGAGGAACATGTTACAGGGGGTGTCAGAGAATGGGTAAGAGAAGGATGAGAACACTGGTTTGAAGAGCGGAAAGGAAGAAGAACATGATACAAGGATTGTCAGAGAAAGGATGTGAGTCAAGAAGATAAGCGATGGCAATTGATTTGCTACGGCATTATTGCTGAATGCCGGCACACGTTGTCACGATGAAGAACAATGCTTGTTCTTTAACCCACTGTGTACGTTTCTGCCTCCAAATTAAGGTATGTTTGTGTCCTGAAAATTTATTCTTGATTAGTCACGTTTGGTTAACAGCTAAGTTGATGCATTCAGCATTAGAACTAGTTCACAAAAATAGAAATTACTTATAACATATCATAATATATGAACCACGAATAGAAACAATTATGTCGTGTTTTTTAGCTAATCCTGAGCGACTTAAATAACTCAACAATGTCAGCAAATCAAGCAACTCTTTTTTCAGTCTTTCTATTGTCTCGAAGTTTTAGAGAAAATAGAATTAACAAAGACACTTATAATTAACTTATAAAAGAATTAGTTTAACCTCCTAGGATACATGATGAGGGAAGTGGGCTTGAAAAATATGATACTTACATGGCTGATTGAAGGCAAGAAAGACAGAGGAGAACAATGCATGACCCACCTGGTAAGCTCGAGTGAAGAGATGGTGGAGCAATGTTTTATGAGCCATGACAAAAAAATATTATGAGCTGCAAAAGACATAGAATTGTTGAGAGCCATAATCACCAAAGTACTGAATTGGCACGGATTATGAAAGAAAAAGATTGAGTCGAAAAATAAGACCTCAGGAATTCACGATGCAACAATCCAATCATTTAAGTGTTGACACGTTCTGAGAAATGCAGGTTGTCAATTGCAAGTGAACATATTTTCTTTTTCAGTAATTTTCATGGAGGAAACATTTTAAAAGAAATCGTTTGTTATTTAAAAAAATCAATGCAAGTGCAAGAAAAGAAAATGACAAGTACTTACTAACTTGTTTATGGCGAAGATAATAGAAAATAATTTTCAATTTCCGATAATAACGCGTAACTTGATTACTGAAATATTCGCTATAGAAAAATTGATTAAAAAATTCAATTCGCGCACCACGAACTCAAAAGCCCATAAACAGCTTACCAACAAAAATTATTAGATAATTTTTCAAATGTTTCGTACACGACTGTGATTTGCTTCTGAGCTTAAATTGTTTTAGTTTTTTAAAAGCTAATTTTCATAACTGTTTTATTTCTCAATCGAGTTAAATCAGTGATGATGAGATATAATGAGATAAGAGGAAATGTTAGTGACATAAATTCAGGCGCCTATTGTCTTATATAAAACTGGAACACTTTAATCTTGTGTACAACCAGTCTAGAAAAATGAAAACATTAAAATCAAAGACATTGTTCGAACTGGCAGAACCACTTACCATTAGAGGCTTGCATGGTGCTGATATTTAATGGAAATGCTGTGACAAGTGGCACCAAATCTGCATCCAACGGGAAAGCCAGTTTAGGTAATTGCGTCGCTGGTATAAGCATTTCAATTATCCTACCATACATCGGAGAGCAGATTAAATACACCTGTTGATATTTTTAGAAAATCAATATAAATTGTTCTCTCCGGCTTTAGTCTGATGATCATCCTTTGGGTCCGATAATGCAAACAGTGGTAACAGAGTAAGCAATAACTGGGCAATATTAAATAAGAACAAGATAAGATATCAATTAAAATGACCAACAGAACAAGAAGAAATGTAACCCGTATTTCAAGTAATTTTTTTTAGTTGGAGATTCTATTAAATTTACTAGGAACGATAGACACATGAAGAAGAGTGGCCGTAGTTTTGTAGTTTTAATAATGACTACAAAGATGAGGCTTAATCTAAATACAGTAAATAACAAAAATTTCTAATCCGAGAAATTCAGATAGAAATTTAACGAGAATATTCTTGTCAAAAGTCAGTCATTAGCGATTTAAAGAGATTCGGCTTACGGCCATGTCACGTTGAAACATAGGTTTTCATTCATTCAATGAAATTAAGCAAAGTCGAACCTGATCAGCACCCGGATTAGTAAACAGTTGGGAATACGAACTGCTGTAGGATTGTATATGAGGGCGAGTTCTAATTTCACTTCGTTATATTCAATTACGCGCAAGAGACCCTTCATAAATATATGAATCTAACCCCCCTTCTAGTTATAGTTCGATTAGTAGGAATGGTATCAGTAAATAATTATCTCATAAAAATTCTTACAATTATAAATATTATCTGGCATTACATAACTTGCAAACGCTTCACTCATTAGAGAGACTCATTTCCACATCAGGTTAATTTGTAGGTAAGTTATGCTTTTTATACATCCACGCTGTAAAATCATGAACCTGTTATTCAGGAGAAAATAAGTTAAGTTATACTTGATTAACTTCCTATTATATACAAAGATATACCAAACTTTTGCTGTAAATCCGCACAGATTTCCTTTTCTTTTACAGTGATTTTCACCCTGGAGCCCTGGATACACTCGAAACAGAAGGTTACACTTTTAAGCGCATATGTATATACATTTCTTAAAGCTATTTGAGGGTAATTGAATATTTTGAACCGAAGTAGAATTGGAAACCGGCTCTTTGATTTCCATTTCCGAGCTTTTATACATTTCTCCACAAAATCTTTCAGCAGCTGGTATTCCCAACTGGTTACTCATCTACATACTAACTAGACTCTACGCTGCTTAACTTCGGTGATTGAACGACAACCGGTGTTCCAACGTGATATGGCCATAAGGCGAGCCTCCTTAAGTCGCTATCAACTGACTTTTCAAAAATAATCTCGTTAAAATTCTGTCTGAATTTCTCGGATGAGAAATTCTCGTTATTTACTATATTTAGATTCGGCCTAATAACCTAATCTTTGTTGTCATTATCACAACGTTTCGGTCGTTGTAACATCCACCCTTCATCAGGTGTCGAGTAAATTAAATAAAAATAAATATATATATATAAATATAAATAAATGTTTATATATATAAATATAAATATGTATGTATGTATGTATGCATGTATGTATGTATGTATGTATGTATGTATGTATGTATGTATAAAGTAAAATGAGAAAAATGAAAATAGAAGCAGAACATAATCATTTTAATTACACCAGGTATGTTACTTGTAAATTCATTCTACACGCTAATTTTTGCTTATTTAATCGTAGATATTTATTGAAACGCAGCAGGGTTTTTTTTAAACGGATCGAAAAACTGTAAAATTGTCTTATGCGTTTCAGAGTGTGGAGCTTAATTAAAAAGTTATTTTTAAAAAAAAGTATTCTCTTTGATGTGTTATTCAAACTTATATTGTTTAAGAATTTTCTTTATGAATAAAATTACAACTGAAAAATAAAGCCTAAACAAATTATTATAACATTTGCGCGTACATATTATGAGGTAAATATCTATCAATGAATAGACTGTTTTGAGAATTATATCTTTTGAATTGAATACTGGAGAGTTTGAAGGCGTTGTTAAATAGAGAGCATTATCAAGGTAACACATTCCAAAACTGGATTCGGACGCTGCAGCAATAAACCCTTTAAGACATTCAGGTTTCAACTCGTATAATTCACTCACTATTTCGTGAACTTCTATGCTAGCATTACTCATCCGATACGTTTTCTTTTTAGCCCCACGCAGTGTTTTGCATGTTAAGAAAAAATGCAGATCGGAGAATCGATCGGCTTCATTGCGATCAAAGACAACGCAGTTAGTATGAACAATTTTGAAATGAACCACCTGGGCATATTACTTATTTTCGGAATAGTCAAATTTTTTTTCTGAACAGAATTTTCAATATAAAGTGTTCTAAATTTTTCGAAGGGTCGGTCGATCGATAATTCGGCAGGAAAAAAATGTCAACGATTAAAAGAAAGGTTAAAAGAAATAGAGGCAAAAATATATTTATGAAAAAAGTTGTCGCAATATCTATATCGATTGCGACAAATTTATTTTTAATTTTAAAACTTCATTCATTGTTATATTAACTGATTGTTGTTTTTATATGGATTAACAACATTTGTGTGTTATATTAAATCCGAAATATTATTTGAATTATAAAAATATTTCTTTTTTGCAAGTGAATAATAACAGTTTTTTAAGTCATTGTTATAATTTTTTTCAGTTTCAAGTTCTACTATTTAATCCATAGCTGCATAAGGTAATGTAATAAACTCGACTGGAATTCAAACTCGACTCTCAAATTTCTGATTCCGAGCCGTTATCTATGATAAATTGATGATCATGTTGAGTTGGAGTTTGTTAAATGGCATATCAACCTCTGTGGGTTATTTTATGCCAAAAATTTGGGGTCTTAATGTATTTTTTAATGTTTGATTATAGTGAGAAGGTTGATTTAGTTAGATTTTAATGAACATTTTCTTTTTATTCTTTTTTATTTTAGGAAACTAAAAATATCTTCCAGTTTTGTATTCAAAAATGTTTTGCTGAGAATAATTTTTTCCTTCAAAAATGAGTTATGGCAATATTTTTCCTTCAAAAACGTATATTTTTCTATAAAAGTATATTTATATATATATATATTTCTATAAAAGTGTATTTTTAAACTTTCATAGTGTTTTGACCCCAGTTTATGGGTTAACTATTTGTCCATAACTGGGATCCTAACAGGTGCTACTACTCCGGGTCAGGGTAGACCTGGGAACAACAGCAATTAAGAGGTGGTTCCATGCTCCTCACAACCTGTCAATCTTGCTGCCAGATGCAGTTTACCCTCATGCCCAGGACCAACGACCATGTTGATGATATAATCTCTCTATCGGTTTCACTCAAGAATGCATCCGTGAAAAGAATAACCAATAAATAAATATATAAAAAAGTGTACAAGGTTCAATTTTCTCTATAACTTGGCTTAGATTAACTTGATCTAATTTTAGGTTATATCAGAAAAAAATCTGATCTTTTAGAAATTGTGCTTATTACAATTACCTTATTCGTATAAAGTGATTATTGATTAGACAGATCCTGAAAATGATAAATATATATTTTACAATGCGGAAAATTGCAAGCGTTCATTATGATGTAAAACATGTTCCAGAAATTTATTAACTAAAAACTTAATATAAACAGCTGCTTACCGATTAGATCAAGGAAGCAAATTGTATACTGTTATTAGTTAGAAACAAAGAAATGATTATGAAGTAAACAAGTGAAGGAAAAATGTATGACTTAGTTTGAATGATATCTGCTGATTGGTGCCTGGCATATCAGTCAGTCCGCGGTGGACGGTACGTTCACATTGAAAAATTTAGAGTCCTCAGAGCGGACTGTTCAAGTTTGCATATGATAAGCATGGAATAATGGAAGAAGGTTTCGTCTCCGTCTGTCTGTCTCCGTCTACGGAGAGGCAATGATCGAAGAGAGCGATCGGGGCCACTCTACGAGCTGAAAAACCCAAATCAAGCAATTACTAACATATGCATTGTGGTGCAATGGATATCGGCTCGGAATAAGAAATCAGTAGAGCCGAGTTCGAATTCCAGTTGAATTCGTTGTATTTACTTACGCGCAAATACTCATGGGAAAAATATTAATCCATCTCTTCTTTCCCCAACTTTGGGTTTAATAGAATAACAGATTGGGTTCTATAGCTTTGGATGGCAACCAGGTTATTGTAGAAATAAATGGCAACCTCCAGCGGGAAAATCTTCTGCCTAGTCAGTCATAGATTGAAAGAAACCTGATCGCCCAAGCGTGTATGACTCATCGCACAATTGACTAAAATTTAAATTCTGAAGATGTGTTTTTAAAAGGGCACAAAAAACGTGACACTGAAATCCGAAGCTGCATTGGGATAGCGAATAATGCCTTTCAAAAGTTAAGCAAAGTACTATGAAAATGGAAAATGTCGTTAGAAACAAACGCGGTTAAGTTTTTCGATTCACAGATACGGCAATGGATGCTTTAATGATTCAGACGATGACTGAAGTAACAATTAGCTGATTTTACAGAAAAATGCTAAAAATCAATAGGCATCACGACAACGGATTTTTAAGGGAAATAGAAACAAGAAGGACATTTCTTCCAAGAATAATAAAAGGAGTGTTGAAATGTCTAGGGTAAATAATAAGGAAAGTAGGCTTAGAAAATCTAACACTCACATGGCATATTGAAGACCCACATCTATTGAACGGGTGAAGAGGCTCATCTCTTGTTCCCTGTTTAGGATGCGGTTTTCGGTTTTCTCTTTTCTAATCTTCTCACTCTTATGTAGTCCCCTGCACCGCCTTGCTTGGGGTGATATGATTAAAAAAAAAGAGGGACTGACGTAAGCATCGCATAAACCATTTAACGAGCTGATGTATATAGTTGGCAGAACAGGGTTTAGGAGACACAGCAAAAGAATAGGCAAACATTGTTAAAAATTGCGAAGGGGGGAAGTTGTGGAGAACCATGATCGTCCACATCTTGAAAGGATAAAGCGCATAGTAGAAATAGGAAAAGAATATATATTTTCACAATGCGATCATGTAATGCTTTTAATTTCTCTCTGCCTAGTCCATTCAGTTATTCGTTACGTTTTATAAAACAGAACCCCTTCAATGGGTAAACGCCATTGCCACCTGTTCTTAACTTGATAACTCGCACAGTCGATACCTTATTCATGTAGCTTGATCGTATCTGAAGTGACTGGTTAATGTTTGATCCGGCCCTGCTTAATCGTGAAAATCTGACAGGTGCCACATTCGAGTGTAAGAAATCGGTCTCTATATTTCGTTTAGCACAAAAATGCTTTATTTTTTTTAAAAATATTTATTTCATGTTGATCAATTATAAAATACTTTTGCCAAACCAGTGCATTTCATATCCTTACATCACAAATCCAGATATTAGGTGTCATATCTTATTTATGAAGTAAATAGCTTTCTCTTACGGCAAGTTGTGATTGCGGGCACCCCGACGTGGTGTAATGGTTAGCAAGCATGTCTCGCCAGAACATGTTAGTAGCAGTGAGTTCGATCCTCACTGGGTACCTACACTTTCGGCCTTGTGCCACATCTACGCGGCGCTTAGGAAATTAACTCTTACGGCAAGTTGTCATAAATGCTAAAGGTTTGAACGTTTTGGAGAGTTAACCGTGCACGATATAGAGGTTTTTTGATGTACACGTATATCTTTTATTATCTAATCTAATCTAAACTTATTTATAAATGGAACTTTGTGTGTGTGTGTGTGTGTGTGTGTGTGTGTGTCCGTTACCTATAGACTCCGAAATGGCTGAACCGAATTTCTTTAAAATTTACACAGTTGTACTATAAGCGTCTGTGAGTGTTCTTAGCTAGGTTTTGTGTGGAAGTACCCCCGATAAATATCGAAAATCGATAATTGAAAAAATCGGGTTATAGAAAAAGTGGTCTGATTTTAATCAAATTTGATACACTCATAGACAAAGACATAAGAAACGATATTCAGATATGCAATAGCGCAGAAAATCGATAATATATATATATATATATATATATATATATATATATATATATATATATAAAAGGCAAGATGTTTGTATGTGTGTCTGTTTATCTGCCTGTATGTCTGTATTTTTTTTTAGTCCTCTTATTTTAGTTTTTGCTTCGGGTTTGGCTCTAAGTAGGTATAATTGTAGTTATTATTCTCAGCCATGATACCATTTACTCAGAGAACTTATTTAGCCTTCAAAATTCAGTTTCCGACGAAAAAACTTATTTGATATCGATACCAGGAAATCAAAATTTGACTTACATCCATTCATTTTTCTTTCAGTCTACGGTTTCGCTTTAACTGGAAACAACTATTGCTCTTTAGTTTTCCTGCCAACATCTAAAGAGACTGAGCTCCAGACCATGAATTAGTTTTAAACCTTTCATTACATCCGAGCAACGCCGGGCTATACTGCTAGTATCAATATTAAAGTTTTGGATGAATGGAAGTAATGAGTTATAATTAGTTCTTTCATAATTGGCAGAATTTGTTGCACGACTATATCACAAGTTGAATTCTTTCTAAAGTCTGGTGGCTTATGTAGGCACATGACCGAGTGGTTAGAACGTTCGCTGTTTAACCATACGTCCAGTGTTCGAATCTCACCGAGTTTGATTCGAGAGTGAGCTGATTTCTTGATAATATTAGCCTGGGAAGTGCAATCACAGAGTGCCTGAAAGCCTTCCCGAAGTCTTGTGCGTGAAATTGGGAGGATCGAACGGTTTGGGTACCGAAGATGATTGTGCTAGCGTGAAATTACAAAACAACGTGGTCGGGTCTTCAAACTTGATCACTTCTTGAATTTATAACTCAGTATGTTTGCAGTATAAACCACATACTTCTGTGTGTTTTGAACAAATACATATAGACCTGAGCATGCATCTGCAAAAGGGATTAGTGTGTGCTCGGGAACGATTAGCCAGTCATTATAATTTTATAGTGATACCACCAAATTTTGAAATTAAACGTGAAACTCGATTGACACATTGTCAAATATTTTCTACCGATCATAATCAGATATTTCCACTATTAGTTTTTTTTATTGAAATTAGTATTACCTGGCCAAGACGAGCCTTGGGTGTTAGTTCAAAATTAATATATGCTTGATCCGCAAGTGACAATCTCTATAATAGATTACCACTAGTTCTGGAGGCGGCTGGAGTTAAAAACTTTTGTACGGCTACCAAACCCAGTTTAAACTCGGACCTGTGCCATTCGATGAGGAAGTTTTGGCGTAGTAAGAGGTCATATCATTTTACTATTGAAATGGGTAGATGTAACTATGCTAACAGTTTCTTCTCTCGTACTTTTCTTTTGTGGAACTCTCTTCCGGCTTATTGCTTCTCAGTCAAATTTTATTTTCGGAAATTGATTGCCAATTGTTATCTTCTGTCTTTTTAATTCTTGTTCTTTTATTGTTATTTCTCATTAATATGATAATAGGATGTGCGTTGTGGTGCATTGGATATCGGCTCGGAACGAGAAATCGGCGAGCCGAGTTCGAATTCCAGTTGAATCCATTTTATTCACTTACGCGCAAATACCCTTGGGAAAGGTATTAATCCGTCTCTTCCAGTTATGGGTTAAATAGCAGGACAGATTGGGTTCTATAGCCTTTGTCGGCAACCAGTTTACCGCGGAAAGCAATGGCAAACTACTGCGGGATAATCTTCTGCCCAGTCAGTCATGTCTCTTTCGAGACATGATCGCCCAAGCGTGTATCATGTATGGCACTTAACTAACTGACTGATTCATTAATAGTATTTTTCTCATGTGGAAAAACTTGCATCTTAGTGGTTTAATGTCTTGCTTCGGTTGAAAAGATTAAAACCTTTCTCTCTATATATATGTATTTATGGAATTTTAACAGTCACTTTAAATGTGATGCTTCAAAAATCAGAAGTAAAGTGATTGAATTGCATTAGGAAATAATAAGAGAAAACTTACTGACTGGATTTTGGAGGCCATGGCTCTCCACTCCTTTATTCGTATATATTATACGTTAATTGTCATGTTTTCTTGGGAAAATAGGGTAGCGTTTACTGCTTATCTTCTAACAGTTTTATAACGTAAATACCCATGAGAAAGGTATTAATCTGTCTCTTCCCTTCAGCTATGGGTCATATAACAGGACAGATTAAGTTCTATAACTTTTGTTAGCAACCAGCCTACTGCAGAATATAATGCCAACGAATTGCGAGAAAATTTTCTGCCCAGTCAGTCATATCTTTTTCGAAACAAGATCATTCAAGCGTGTAACACATATGATACCTAACTGAATACTTTGCTTAACTTTTAGAAGGCATCTTTCTTTATCCAAATGCTCCTTGAGATTTCAGTATCACCCTGCCCGTCTTCTGTTAATGCACTTTCGAAGTAATTAAATTGTATTTGTTTGATTTTGTTATCATGTTTTTGTAACTTCATATTGGGGTGCTATATTTGCTATCATCCATATAGACCGTCTTTTTGCAATGTATGTTTAATCTTTTATTCTTTCTTTCCTTCATTATCTTCTGTAGTTGTTTTTTTTTTTTTGTTTTTTAATTTCTGCCTGTGTCTACTACCGTGTAAACTGAATATCTTTTAGATTGTGACCGCCAATAATGAACCCTGGTAGGACATCCGATTTTCTCAGGATCGCCCTACTGCAAAGTTTAAATAAGTACACTAAGACACCTTCATTTCTTAAACCCCTAAGGTTAGTATAGGAAAATTATTTCTTTTACCTGATTTCAAAGTGATTTTAACATGATTTGCATGTATTTATTCATTTTTTAGTGTGCGAGAAAAGTGAATATGCTTATCTGCGAGTCTTCACGTATGCATCTCGAAATTTATTTAAAATAATCATTGAAACGCATTATACGTTTGTGTACGATTTACAGTAGTCGCTACTAATAGTCCACATATATATATACACACGCACTTCTGTGTACACTCAACGGCCGACACAGTAACAGCTTGAATGCACCCATGTTTAGCATAAACAGCTTAAAACGATCTTATCCAAGAGCGAAATGCATGTAACACCTCAAAGGAGAAAATATTATTACCTTCATGAAGGAGCCCACCTGGAGTTACAGGTGTTCGACCAATTTGAAGAAAAATGAACAATGAAATAAAAAAAAAATGTTTACAAAAGAATAAAGAAAAAGAAGGGAAATAAAATTGTATAAGGTGGAAAGTGAAGAAAAGTATCAAATAAATTGTTAAAAAACGACAATAAAGAAGTCAGATACAAATTTAACCCTTTTTTTTTTGTTCGTACGTTTAACTCAGATTTTGAGTGGGAGATAAAAGTGCATTCACTGGTGTTGACATGATTGTGTATTTTTTTGTTTTGTTTTTGCAAATTGATGTTTTTGGGTAGAAAATTAAGAAAAATAATGACAAAAAAAAAAAAAATGAGAAATTAAATTTTCCAGAGAATAATTTAAAGAAAGAGCGAAAGAGCTGGAATGGAACTAAGCAGTAGCAGGCAAAATAATATTTCTTTTAGACGCTCGTATATTCAAAATTTACAAATACTAGTTTGAGAGATTATATCAGTATATATTATTAATAAAGGAATACGTCCAACTCCGAAACGAAATCAAAACAGATTTTCATATATTTTACACCGTTTGATTAATTGCTGTTACTAACTAACCAAGAAACAGAACATTTGAAGAAAAGCACTATCATCATCATCATCATGCTACTCACGTTTCACTTGTTTCCATTCACGCTGGCTGCGTTTCATTCATTTTCACTTGCTGATTAACAGTACAGCCTTTTTTTTCAAGACCTGTATTTTTTTTTATATTTTTTACATATATGCAATTTTTAAACATCACGATGAAAACAGGCATACTGTAAAATTATTGTTGCACATTATTAAACACTGTCTTTTTATTTTGTTTTAAATCGCTCTCTTCTCTAAGAATTCTAATTGAAACAAACTACTAAGAATAACATTTTTGAGTGTTCTGTTTTACAAGTTGCAATAAAAGAAATATGTGGAGATTGTGTCGGTTAACGGCAACCAATGTGGAATAGTGCCGAGTTCAAATTTCAGAGATATCAGTTTCCTAAGAAAGGCAATGATTATATCTCTTACACGTTTATTATTATTATTATTATTATTAATAATAATAATAATAATAATAATAATAATAATAATAAAGATTGCAATAATGAAATAAAATCGTATTCTTTTTGGGTGATCGCGTTCCCAACAACCGTTACACGTGACGTCATGTCGGATAATTTTAAACTTCTCAAAGAATACCAAAATGTAGCAAAAGAGATTCTGCCTACTACACATACACCATATTGGTTCTTGAAAAAGACTGAGATAGATGAAATTACTTGAACAAAACAATAACACAATATGAACTTAGGATAGATTAATCAAGAATTTCTAGAACAAAACTCAACACCTTATTCGAAAAAATACAATAAAAAACGTTTTCTATTTTGATGTAAATTGCAAGAACTCTTGAGAAAGAAACAAAATTTGATCTTTATCAAACGGTGTGGAAACATTGTAGCTACTTCATGTTTTTAGTTGGGATGTCAGCAAAATATCGTGTTATACACATTTAATGTGTTTTTATATTCGCTGCCTTTATTGAGGTAAACATTATCATGATTTCTATCAAGCCGAAATTAATACGCGAGAAGAAAAGTTTATTACAATAAAATCCAAAAAGTATCTGCAATGTTAGTAGTCCTGACTTTGCAGACAGGCTGAAGTCACCTTTCCATCGTAATGCGTTGCTTTCATGTGCCTTTTTCTAAAGTAATTTCATGGTAATTCTTCTGATGAGATTTCTTCTATAGTGCGTAGACTTTATGAAGATGGAGGAGAAAATGGCTTTCTCCTTCCTCGTGACATATCCAAGGAAACTTAACTGTGCCTTCCTGATATTAAGTTTTAGATTTCTTCTCGTTTGCATCCTTTCCAATGACTCATCGTTGCTCACATGTTTGGTCCATCGTATCTGCAGCATCCTTCTGTAGAACAACATTTCTGTTGCTTCGAGTTTCTCCTTCATCTTTGAAGAGATTGTCTAACATTCGTTACCATATAGGAGGACAGGTATTACATAACAGTCCGGCACTTTTTTCTTTATCTCCAATGAGATTTTTCTGTCTCTCGTTACTCTGGTTAGCTTTTGAAATGCGTTCTTGGCCATTCCAATGCGTCTTTGGATCTCAGTGTCGTAGTTTCCATCCTCTGTCAGAACGTTTCCAAGTTTTTTTTTAAGTTTATTTACTTGTTTGATTTTAGTTTTTTTAGACCTGTGGTTGGCATTTTGGGGTCTCTTTTTTCTGATGACTATACATTCAGGTTTTTTAGGTTTACTCTCAAGTCTTGAGTCTAGCATTTTCGTGCTACCTCATGTAGGTGGTTCAGCATTTTCTTTTCGTGTCTGATATCAGTACCGTATTTTATATTGTTGAGATTGTGGCCGCCAATGACAAATCCTTACAAGGATTTTATCTCTTTTAGAATTGTTTTACTGCACAGGTTGAACAGATCCGGTGAGAAAATATATTCTTGTCTTACGCCCCTTTCTATTTTTGTATACCTGCTGAATTCAGTTCCTGTCTGTATGTAAGCGGTTTGTTGCCAATATAGGTTACTTGATTATTCTAATATCTTTCTCAAAAACGTCATGGCTGCCGAGCTTCTCCAAGAAGTCCTTGTGGCGTACTTAAAGCATAAAAGTTCCAAAAGCCAAGCAACGTATTAAGAAACAGAAACTTTGTGAGAAACAAAGAACACTGAATTCTTACATGATAACCGCCTTCCTTTAAGGCAGTGAATATTAAACAATCTCCGCGAAGATAAAGAAGAGACTTGAAATAAAAGAAAATTGGGTTTACAGAAGGATGCTGAGAATGCATGAACCGGAAATGTGAGCAACGACCAAATTTTAGCAAGAAAATAAAAACAAAAAGCAATTTTATACTTAACATCAGGAAGAGACAAAGGAGATCTCAAGTGCTCAAATTGAAAAAGAAGGCCTAGAAAATTTAATACTCACAGGAAACATTGAAAACAAGAAGGCAGAGAAAAAAGGAAAACAATGCATAACATGATTAATGAGTATTTGTTCATATTTCTGACCTGAGGTAGTATTTACATTATTCGTAAAGCCTCAATCGGAAGTCATGACTTATCTCCCTCTAATCCTGCAAATTACTTGTTCACCACTGCTGTAGCCTGGTATTGAACTTACAACTCTTTGGGTCAAGTCACAGGAACTAACCAACATCTATATCCACTGGACCATGTATCCTTCAGTAGTGAAGAAGTAACTTGCAGGGTTAAAGGGAGATAGCTCATGATTTCCAATCGAGGCTTTGCGCAAGGAATGAGGATGATGTACCCCAGTGATTATAATAAAGGGTTTGGTTCGAAATTCCTAGCACCTGAAGAAGGCCGGAGCGTAAAACGGTTGAAACGTCGTACAACAAAGATGAGGAAACGTTTTTGCAAAAAAAGATGAGGACAATAGTCCCATTAATGATTCATGAGATTGAGTATATGGATCGCGGAATGAGGTTTAGGATAGATAACAAAAATACAAAATTTATTATTCGTTACAAAGAACTGAATATTGTGGAGAGCCATGATCAACTCCGTCTTAAAGGGGTACGTCATATGAAAAAGTTAATGAAATTCAATTATCGCAAGTCATTGTTGGTTTCGGTTGGAATCATAAAAATTCATACATTTGTCGTTACTGTACTGATTTTTCTTCCCTTTATTTTTCTTCTGAATATTTTTTTCTCCTAATTTCAGCCTCATATTTTTTTTTGCCTTATTTTATTTTCTTTCCTTCTAATGATTTGTATTCCCGCATTTTCCTTGCGACTGTTTTTGTTTTTGTTCTTTTGTCACCATGAATTATTTTTCTACATCATGCAAGTGCAGACATGCTTTTCGAGCAGCCCCACACACTTGCAGAAATCTGATAGTCATTTTGTTATTGACGTCAAATGTCTCTTGTAAATTAAAGAAGTTAGTTTATTACAATTTTAACTGTTTGGACATGTAAATTTCCTTACATTGTTTCAGGAGATACGGAGGGTAATGTCAAAAGATTCTCGCGTTTAACATAAACAGATTTACTCGTAATATATTGCCATTTCAATCTGCATTAGACTGGTTGTCAGCCATGGCTGTAGAACCCTATCTGTTCTGCTATTTAACCATTAGCTAGAGGAAGAACAGATGGTTAATACTTTTCACACAGTTATTTGTGCATAAGTGAATTCAACTGGAATTCGAACTAGACTCTCCGATTGTCTCGTTTTGGGCCGTGATCCACTACCCCACAACAGACATACTTGACGTATTGTTTAATTATGTCTTGTTTTCACCTCACCCACTGTTATTTCAGAAACGCCCAAATTTAGTTTATTCTCCTCTTTTTATCAACCTAGCCGTTTATTTAGACTCTTCTCTTCTTGTTGCGAAAAACAAAAAGAAAGAACTTTGAATGAATATACCAACATGCCCTTTAATTTATCTACCTAATTTAGTATTTCATACAAGGTTACTTGTATAATCTATAACAAGATCATACACGTTTGATAGTCAGTTTATGTTATGTTAGTAAATATTCGCAATAGAGATCAATGTATATTTCGATTGCTTTTCCGAACTAACAACTATTATTCTTGATGTTTCTCTTCTTTTGCACTTTCTACCAACCTTGAACGTTTATTCCAACTTCATCCCACGAATTCTTTTCTGAAAACAGTTTAATATTGAATTCATTTTCGAAACTATTCTTTTATTCCAACCTAATCCTCTACTGAGGATTTAAAAGCACTCATATAGTCTATTTCCTTCAATAAACATCTTCTAATTAGTATCTTCTTTTTCTGTTTCTTCTGTAGATTTGAATTTCGTTTATGATTTCATGTCTACATTATCGTTCTTAGGAAAGCCATGAATATATTTCGGCGTGACTTATGATAAGTCGCCATTTATAGTAAATATTATATTCCCACTGGTAAGTAAAGAGCATTGTAGGCCAGTGTAGGTCAGTGTGTAGATATAAATTGCCCTTACATAATTATTTGCGCTGTAAATAGCATCAGTAGGATTCGTGGTGGGTGTAACAGCTGAAATCACCGTTCCTGGGTATATGTGCTGTGTTCCTTCAGACCTCAAAGCTTACAACCACATCACGCTGAAAATACCGGTTCCCGTGTGATTAGCGAAGTTAAGCAATGTTCATTGTGTACATGAGTAACTGCTATAAACTTGGATGTGTAATGGATAATGTTATGTCGGGTTCGTTATATTTCACTTTTTGTTGTGGGTGAGGATCCAAATGACCTCTCAGTTGTGTATCTATCCTCAAAGACAGTGCGGCTCAGTTGTATCTCTCTCCGAGGACAGGCATGCAATTGAGAAAAGTTATTCTGTGAGATACCCGGTCCCGAGGCCGCGGCACCTCATTGCACCAGAGGGGTGGACCAGTGCTCCTCACCGGGGCAAGCGCGACCGGCAGTTGCGGAAACTGGGCAATCGGGCTCTCCACATTAAACCTTGACCTTGTATCGCATCCGCTTCCTAGTGGAGGGAAGAGGTAAATATTTTAATTACGCTCAAATACCGTTGCGAAATTCATAAATCCACTTCTTCTCCTCCCAGTTATGGGTTATTTAGTAATGATTGTATCACTAACTCAGTATTATTTCCAAATGGAATGCTTACAATCTAAAAAGAGAAAAGAATCTGGCTTTGCAATAGATTGATAACCTGTAGAAATCGAATTAATCAAATCTGATCCTCGGTGAAATAAATCGATTACAATTTTTAAAATCCCAATAATAAAAATAATATTAAAAGTGGCAAGCAATAAGAAAAAGAGGGATATACAAAGAAATCGTTTATTATTTGAACATCATATTTTAAGTTCTGTGTCTCTTCAGGACGTGGCCGATTATGGCTTTCCGCACTTTCCTGCTCTTCTAAATCTTATTCTACCAACACTCTATTAGGTAGCTTATGCTCTGCTTCTTTTTGTTCCTTGCCTTCAATATATTCTGTCAGTGTCAAATTTTCTAAGCCCTCTTTCCTCTTTATGTTCCACAGAAACGTCAAGTGTCTCTTGATGTTAATTATAAGTTTTTTGTTGTATATACTTGCTCTAAAACATTGTCAAAGACAATTGTCTTTCTTGTGTTCATTGTATCTTGTCAGTGTCAAATTTTCTAAACACTCTTTCCTCATTATGTGCTTTCAGAAATCTCATCTATCTTGTTCTGAAACAAAATATAATATTTTTTGTTTTCGTTTTTTCTAAAACTTCGTTATTACTCTCACGTTTTCTCAACATCCTTTTGTAGACCCACATTTCAGTTGCCTCTAGTCGTTTCTGTCTCTGTAATGAGATTGTCCAGCATTCGTTGCCATATAGAAGGATCGATATTACACAACAGTTCAGTATTCTTTTATTTGTATTTGTCTGTACTTGTGAGATGATGTAGTATTTAAATTATATACACTGTTCGGACTGTTTGTTTTCGACGTTGTACTCTCCGTACTTCTTCAGGTGTCAAACATTTGATCCAAACCCTTTATTTTCGATCACAGGGGCATATTATTCTCATTCCGTCTGCTAAGCCATGTAGTCATCCCTCTTCAAGTTATTTGTTCACTGTATCCTGTATTGAATTCACAGCCCTTTAGATAAAGTCACTGGAACTAACCAACGCCCAAATCTACTAGGCCATGTGTCCTTGAGGACATCAGTGCATGAATGTCTGGAATTTATAAACCTAAGGTCACAGGAACCTTTTTTTTTTTATCAGAGCTCATATTGCAATCTTAGATGCTGATGTTTTTATCTAGCATTCCGTATTACTGATTTCTATATTGTATTCATTTCTATGCTTGGTCGCCTTAAGAAGGTCATTCTCTTTCTTCCTCTATATGTGGTCAGATACGCTTGATTTTTTGTCTCCACTCGTGTTACGGACCTATGATGTTCTTGCAGTCTTACCTTAGCGGCTCATTTCTTCTTTATATTTCTTTCCACAGCTACATAAAATGACGTACACACAGTTCTTTGTCAGGTTTTTCTCTATTTATTTGTTTCCAACGGATATTTTTGTTCCTTAATACTTTGTTTAGCTTTAGCAAGGCATCTTTTGCCATTCCAATGCTCTTTCGCGTTTTTGTTCACTGTTCAAACACATTCTAGATATTTCAATTTTTGTACATACTTTATTTTTGTGTCCCCAATTTATAATTCACATGTTGGTCTGTCCCTTTTGCTGAGACCTACACATTCTTCTTTCTTACAGTTGATATTTTAGTTTATTCATTTCGCTTTCATTTATTGCCGTCTGTCGGAGTTTCTGTAGTTTCTCTTACTTGTCTGCTTTGAATATTGTCTTATCTGTATATATAATATTGTTAAGATTGTGGCTGCCATTAAAGAATCCTGGTTGAATTATTATGACGAGAAGACACATCATTAGCTTACGCCCCTTTGTATTGAGTTGTCGGGAAGGTTGATACCAATTTTTAGATGTCCACGTTCCAACATGTGAGAACACTTCAAATTCATCGACATATATAACATGCTTACATTTAAACAATCTCTTGAGAAAGAAAGTTTGAAATTACTTAATTCGTGTCAATTTTCCTTCCATATGAAAATGAAAGATTTCAAGGTGTATTTCAGATACTTGATGCTTTTTTTTATTACTGTAAATACAAAATTGATATGTGCTGTGTATGGTGAAGGCCCTTTTACTGACAAAACTTCACAAAAATAGTTCGCTAAATTTAGAGTTGGTGATTGTATACCTACTGCTGAAGATCTCACCACAAGAGATAACAAAATCAATATAATAATTGAAAATAACCCGAATTACATAACGCAGGAACTGGCAGAAACCGAACATTTGCTAAAGTCCACCATCTATGAACACTTACTGAAACTTTGATACACAAAATTCTAAGATGTTTGGGTACCACATGATATGAATGAAAATAATCTTTTGAATCGCATCTCTTTCTGTGATTTGCTGCATAAATGCAATAAAAATGCGCATTAAAAAAGAATTTGTAAAAGGTGATGAAAAAAAGATCGTTTACAACAATATTCAGCAAAAAAGATCTTGAGTTAAGCTACATGAATCAACATTAGCCACCCCAAATGAAGGTCTTCACCCTAAAAACGTCATGTTGGGCATCTAGTGAAGTTGGAAATGAATCCTGTACTTTAAGCTTCTACCAAGTAACCAATCAATTGATTCAGAAAAGTACTACTTGTAACTAGACAAATTAAAGGCACCATTTCAAGAAAAACACCCGGAATTGGCGAAAAGGTAAGGTGTTGTATTTCATTGCCGAGCATCAAGTTTAGTTGGTGAGCAGGTATATTTTTTACAACTTGGCTAGGATTTGGTAGTCTAGCCAAGATATTCACCAGACATTTTGGATTTTCATTTAAAAATGAATTTAATGATAAAATCTTTAATTCTTTGGATAACATACGTAAGACACTTTAATAATTTTTTTTTTCCGAGAAACCACTGAAATTCTGGGAAGACAGAATCTTTAAGTTAAAGGAAAAATAGAGAAATGCTGTGAATCAAAATGGTTCATATTTAGTTGAATAAATATTTAATGGCATAATTTTGTTTTTTAATTTCCCTTATAATCGGTATGAAATTTCCAAAAAACCCAATATTTTTGTCTATTTACTGAATTCATTATTTATGCGCATGCAGGTGGTGGTTCTCAGGATTTGATCCTTTAGATTTTTCTAATGTGGTTTTCAAATACAACCAGTCTAATAGAAACCCTACATTGAATTCAGAAACGCGGAAAAGGCAGCGCGAAACTGTTAGGACTTTGAATAAGGTCTTGCTTTTTTTTTTAACAGATGGCGTTCCCAAAAGTGGGTGCGTGTAGTTTTAGACGGTAATGCATCTATAAGGAAATATTGTAAGCAGGCGTGAAATTCAGTGTATTTTATTTCGCCGGAGTGTAAAAACTTTGTTTTTCACAACGTTAAATATGTTGGATTTCGTGACAAAGAAAATGTATTTACGAGAAACTTTACTGCACTAAAAAGAAATCTGCAGCTGAAGACTACGAGATACTTGTTGAGATTTTTTTTTTAATCATCTCACCCCAAGCAAGGAATTCCACTGCCACTATTGCGCATGGGGCTACATAGGGGAAGGTAAAGAGGAGTGGTTAGACATAGGGAATGTCAGGAGGAAGGTGACAGATGAGTAAGGATAGCGAGGATGAAGGTTAGGCAGATGGGAAGAGTGCTTGATAGAATGGGAGCAGGTTAGTGTGTTAGGAGGTGTCTATTGACCTTACATTTAAACTCCTGGAGATTGCAGCCGTCGGGGAAGCAATCGTTTGGAAGAGAATTCCACAGTCGGGAAGTGCGAGGAAAGAAACTGTTGGAGTAGAAGTTACGGCTGCATTTTATCGGTTTCACTGTAAAAGGGTGGGATCTAGTTGCTAATCTAGTATCTCGTGCAAATTCGTATTTAGGGGGCACCAGTAATCTAAGTTCATCGGAGCAGAAGCCGTGAAAGTATTTATAGAAGAGACACAGGGAAGCCACGTCGCGCCGGTGGGAGAGAGACTGCAGGCGGTCTGCCAAGTCGGTATCTATCACATTACAGACCCTCCTCTGAACCTTATCGAGAAGCCCGAGGAGAACAGCAGGGGCACCCGACCAGATATGGCAGCAGTATTCAATGCACGAGCGGATGGTAGATTTGTAAATGTACAGGATAGATTTAGACGGAAAAAACTTCCGGGCCCTACACAGAGAACCGACTTTCATAGCAGCGGATTTAGGAATGGATTCGATATAGTCATTCCATTTGAGGTCCGCTGAAAGTGTGAGACCAAGGAGGCGTAGTGTTTTCCTCTCTGGGAGGCAAACCTGGTCCATGCTAATGGGAGGTAGGTGAGATTGTCGATGATGGTTAATTGAGAGTAGCTTTGTTTTAGAAGCATTAAAATTTACTAGTCATTTCTTACCCCAGTCCAATATGGATTGGTGGTCTTTTTCAAGATTTATAGGGGCTTCTTATTTATTCTTTTTCTAGTTGTAGGGTAATTGAATTCTTGTTGCAGGTTAACGGAATTTGGCCTTGTTGTAGATAGCCCACTATAAGTCATAAAATGATTATAAAATCAAGAAAAGCAAATTGAGTTGAAAATAACATTTATATACATATCAATTAATGTTTCTACAATTAAAGTAATACTTGAAATAAACATCCAACCGAGATTAAATGTCCAGTAATAAACTGAAAGAGATTTAAGGCTTAGGAATGTGGGGAGCGGAGGTATGTGAGTAATGTCTTTGAACTAGTCGCTCCTTAGGTCAGTCCGTACTTTTGAGACAAGGAAGAAGTGATGAGAGGTGAAGGGAGGCGAACGTAGTAGCCGCTTGACTAAGGTCAAGGGGATTGGTTACACTCTTCTCCTTGGCCTATGCCTGTCTGTCTGGAGTCTTGTCTGTATCCGCTTTTTATATCTGCTTTTGGATCAAAAGCAGCTCGTTTTGGGATTTCACACTTTTATTTGATTCTGGGCTTCCCATTGGCTGGTAAATAAAATTCGCGTAGGCTCGCGAAATGGAAATTTGATCTTTGATTAATTTTTATTTTTCAACCGGAACATCTGCGCGAATACACCTGCGCAGAGACGACTTTTGTTCATTTGCTTTTTGGTCGGTATAGAGCAAACATCCGGTCCCTCGCTTTTGCTCGGTCTGTATTACCACAGATTTACGGTGACCATGCTCTGTCGGAAACAACATTGAGAAGCTTAAAAAATAATAATTTTGACGTTGAAGTTAAAGAGCGCTCTTGTGCACCGGAAAAAATTGATGACAAAAAATTGGATGCATTACTTCATAAAGACTCATGTCAGGCGTAAGAAAAACATGCAGAATCATTAAGGGTTGTTCACACAACAGCTTCGAAATATTAGAAAGCATTAGGATTGATTCCAATGCAAGGACATTAAGTGCCGTACGAGTTGTATCCGAGAGACGTCTAACGGCATCTTGTCACATGTGAAAAGCTACTTCAAAGACAAGAAAGGATTTATGCATCGTATTGTGACAGGTGATGAAAAGTGGATACACTAAAATAAATCTAAGCGTAGAAGATTGTGTGATAAGCCCGGCCATGCATTAATATCGGCGGCAAAGTCAAATATCCAAGGTTCTAGCCATGGTTATGCTCTGCATTTGGTAAGATCAGCTTGGGATAGTTTATTATGAGCTGTTTAAACCGACCGAGATCATCACGGGAAATTGTTGTCGACTACAGTTGATGTGTTTGAGCCGAGCATTGAAGAAAAAACATTCGCTATTCGAACAGAAATACGACAAAGTGATTTTGTAACATGACAGCTCTAGGCCACGTGTTGCAAAAAGGGGGAAACAGAAATGCTTCAATGAGATGTTCTACGCCACCAGCCGCATTAACCAGATATTGTTTCGTCCAATTATTAAAAAATGATTCAATTATAAAAATGAGTCGACTCACGGTTAGTCATGGTTAAGTCTTTCTTTCAATAAAAATCGTCATTATATCTGCTGTCAGTGTTAACAAAATGATGTCAGCATGTAACTGCATGTCTTTTTGCGCAGTGGAAGTTTTAATCATTAATCATATTCATATTGCCCTAGACATGTTGATGTCTGAAACCATTCAGAAATGTTCTTATATGCCTGGGAATAAAAATTTAATACGAAATCTATGGAACTGCAATGAAATATATTATTCAGCATTGTAAGAATAAACATTGTTTTTATATACTGTTAACTTTATACCAAATGCTTTAAAACTAATTATGCATTTTTATTGTATACCTGCTAATGTATTCTGACTTCGTTTTGTTGTCAAATTCCTGTTTACGGTCACATTGCATAAAAAAAAACATCGAGATTAGTCAGTACCTAAAGGAGTGACTGCCGTAGAATACCAGATGTTGTAAGCATGATTGTACGGGTGGTGTAATAGTAATTGTTAATCGGAAAGCCGAGTTTCAACTTTAGATGGAATCGTTATATTCACCTACGCGCAAATGCTCTTGGGAAAGGAATGAAACCACCTCGTTTTCCCCAGCTATGGATTAATTAGTAAATTTTGTATCACTAATTATTATCTAATAAAACATTTAATTTTTCCAATCTAAAAAGAAAAAAATATAGCTTATATAATCTTAAATTGGTTGATAAGATGTAGAAAATGAATCAGCCATCCAAATTCTGAATTCAACATGTTTTTAGTTATGACTTTACGCTGAAGCAATCAAGTCATATGGATTGATTAGATTATAAGTGATTTTCAAATTGTATATCTTTTAATATAAGCAAACGCTAAAGTTTATCATGGCAATTAGAAAACAGAGCAGAAATGCTCATCATCATAACCATCACCATGATAGACCACCACCACCACCATCATCACCACCATAATTTGGCGTTTGATCGTAGTGTCACTGTGTATCACAGCTGCTGACCAGTTCCCTCCTCATATTGCTTTCATTCACGCGTAGCGTGTCGCTGGTTAATAGTCATGACGTAGCTCATCACTCTTCCGATTAAAAACACAGCCGATGTTTTCTATCTTGATGGGTTGCTTTTGCCATTGGCGGAAAGGAACAACTCAACACGACTGAGTGAGCGCCGGGTCAACTTAGGACAAAGAACCAGGACAACTCAGCAATAGCAAAAATATACCATTTTTATAACCTAATAAAGGTAATTTATTAAGGATTAAAACCTTAATTAGTGATTTTTTTAAATAAGATAATTCAAAAGGTATTATGTACAATATGAACCAGTTAGTTTTGTTTTTAATTATTTTAAAAGTTCATCGTATACTGGGTATGTACTGGATATCGGCTTAGAACGAAAAATCGTGGAGCCGAGTTCGAATTCCAGTTGAATTCCTTGCGCTCAAATATTCTTAAGAAAGGTATTAATCCGTCTCTTCCCTCTAGTTATGGGTTAAATAACAGGAAAGATTGAGGTCTATAGCCTTGGTTCGCAACCAGTCTCCTGCAGAAAGTAATGGCAACCTACTGCAGGATAATCTTTTGCCCAGTTAGCCATCTCACTTTCTAGACATGATCGCCCAAGCGTGCATCACATATGGCACCAGACTAACTTGTTATAGATATTTTAGAGTGTAGATTTGCTTTATTAAAATAATTAAAAATGTATTTAATTGTATTATTTTTATATGTCAATTTACTTTATTAATAAATAAATTTCTTCACGATTTGCAGAGAAGCAGTTCATATTTTCTTTATATTTAAAGCCAATACCACTGACTAATTTATTCTACTCTTGTCTGTCTCCTATGATATTCATTAGATCTTCATTCCACAAAACATCATCTTATATTTAGTTCATTGTAGTGATTAGAACTTTTTCTTTTTTCGATTAGTGCCTGACTTTAAACTGGAAGCAGACGCCTTATTGAACCACTAAGCAACCGATATGGTATGAAAAATTAAATTTACTAGTCTAGCTGTTTTTAATTGGTTTCACACTTGCATAGTATATACGATTCATTACTTGTGCTCGCAGTTCGTACGACAAACCGCAGTATTCAAATAACTAGACATTATTTGTTGCTTTAAATCATTTCGCTCCATGAAGGACGGGGGTTACAGGAAGTACAAGGGGAATTGAAAAAGAAAACTGGCTATAAAAAGGGATAGTGAAAGGGTACAAAATTAACGAGATTCAAGAAAGCAGAAGATTATTGACGTGGCATTTAAATTTCTGAAGATTGTAGTTCTCAAGAAATCAAGTAAACGGAAGAGAATTTCACAGCTGGAATTTCGGGAAAAGAAACTATTTGAATAGCCGTGACGGTTGTATTTATGTATTTCAGCAGTAAACAGGTGTCATCTCGATGCCAATCTAGTCAGTCAGTTAAATGCTTGGTGATCATGTCTCAAAATAGACATGGCTGACTGGGCAGAAGATTATCCTGCAATAGGTTGCCATTACTTTCTTCAGAAGACTGGTTGCCAGCCAAGGCTATGGAACTGAATTTTTCCTGTTATTTAACCCTAACTGGAGGGAAAAGAATGATATTTGCAAGTAAGTGAATGCAAAGAATTCAACGGGAATTTGAACTCGTCTCCCCCGGTTTATCTGCACCACAACATACCTAGTCAGGGTACCAAGGAAAATGCTCATCAGAAAAAAATATTTGTAGAAAAGACAGAGGGAAAATATTTGTAGAAAAGACAGAGGGAAGTCACGCCACATCAGTGAAATTTTAACTGAAACTGAGATGCCTTGTCAGGATCGATTACATTGCAGATCGTTCATTGTATTGTCCAAAAAAGAATCTCGATATGTGTAGCAGGGACACCAGCCAAGATATCGCCTTTTATCAAAGCCGTTGTTGTTCACTATCCTCCACCACTGACCACCGCATATCAAACCAAGGTATCATCTTGTTTATCTATAACACCGCGGAAATGCTACCGCTTCCATTTTTTTTTTGTCATTTAGTATTGTACCTCTAGATGACTGCTTTTTTGTTTGACTCCTACCACTTGATCCATCTGGCTTTACTGTACTTGCATAGCCCTCTGAGTTATAGGAGCAGACAAACCACTCCATCATGTTTGGAGTTTAACAGTTGTCGACTCAGAAAAAGAAATTGGCCAGTCGAGTTTGAATTACGGTCAGGTTCGTGCAAAATGGGAAAGGTTGGGACCTATTTCTTTGCTCCCCAGTTATGGATTAAATTACTGGGTACACTGAGATCTCTATGCTTACTAGGTAAATAGTAGATACCACCATGAAATCACTAAAACATTAGCATACCATAATGAACACATGCTCCAAACGTAACGAAATTTTATCTTCAAAGTTATTGTTATTATTATGAGGAAGGATCAAAGTATTTTTTCAATATTTAATGAATAGTTTTACGCCTTTTTAGAACATTCAAAGTTTTGATTAAAATCTTGTTTAACTTGCATCAGCAGATATACAAACTTAGCATAGAATATGTTCGCCTCTTTTTTGCTGTGACAGACATTAATTTGGAAATTCTTGCAAAAAATCATATAAGGCTGGGATTTTAATGAAATTTTTCAGGACTTATTCACAAAAAAAAAAAAAGAAAAAAATTAAATTATTTTGAAATTTATTTTATCAGAGAATCTCGGTAAAAATATTTTGCGTGTGTTTCACTCCTTACTTATTTTTATGGAAACGTTAAAAGTGATAATTTTAAGTGACTACATTAGTTAAATGCAGAATTCTTTAAAGAATTTAAATAATCGTTTTTTTTTGTTTTGTTTTTTGCAAAATCGGATCCCATCTTATCGAAAATCTGTTCTAATTCGAAAAATATAAAATGCAATGAAACTAAAACATTATTTAATGAGAGAATCTTTTAATTGATTTTATGACTAATATATATTTAAAGACAGGAAGGAAATTTCGAATCAAAATAAATATTGAAAAAATTTGATTTGATTATTTGTCAATTTTGAACTGAATAATTTGTAAAGTTTTTAAATTTTTAAAATTAACTTTCAATCGGGAAACGTTTATATAAATATGGAAAAAATTTAATTTAATTTTTTTTCAATTTTTAAATTCTAAAAATTGACCTTCAATGGGGAAACTCTTATTGTTATTTAATAAAACTATATTTACTGATCATATATTGCAAAACTTATTACAATCTGACAACCCCAAATATTTTTTTAAAAAATTCGATTTGTTTTGTATGTTTATATACGTACAGAATTGCTAAATATAAGTGTTAAAACGAAATTATCATTAAAAGGTCACGTGTTTTAAGGATTGCTATCAGTACAGAGTAAAACGCTCTCATATAAACTTTATCTGCTCTATCAAAGTTAAGTGTGAACACTTTTGGCTATCAACTGATTTTTAGTAAATCAATTAAGACGTTAGAAAAATAGACCATGTCCTTAAGAAATGCTTGTATACAATATTATGTGCGTAATAGTTGTTTAAAGTAAGTAATAGTTGTTTAAAATCAGATTAATTTAATTTTAATTTGCTAATTTTTTTTCAAATAATGCTTCAGAAATACATATTTTATTTTTACAAGAGTTACGTTTTGTTAAAAAATATGTCAAAAATGGCGATTTTATTGATTTACTGAAAGAAAAACAAATCGATTTCGATCAATATAATTTCTGTTTGAAATACATCCTAAAGAATTTTGCTTATTGGAAATAGTAAGTTATAATTTAATTAAAAATTCAATTAAAGCTAAACTGAATAGTTCAAGAAAGCTTTTTTCATTTTTAACAATTAATTTTAAACCTAACGAATACCGAACTAGTGGCGGTACCGAGTAAATAGTCTCAAGCTGGTGCCTTGATAAAATAGCCATTCTTCAGAAACCTGAGTTACTCATAGCGATACTTCGATCTGTAATGACGCACGATATCTGATATTTAAAAGTCATGTGAGTTGTCTAGACGCATGCGTGCTGAACTAGCGTCTGGTTCCCTCCCTCAGTGATTAAGATATTAACATTAGTTCACACATTAAACAATAATGTTATTCACAACATATCAATTTAATACCGTTCTATCAAGATTTACGCAAGTAGAAAGAGAGTAAAAATAGAAAATAAAAACAAAGAAACGTACCAGTCTAAGTCGATTCATGAATATAAATAAGCAATTATGTTTTAGGTTTTAGAACCCAAACATTTGCAATTTCAAGTTATCAATAAACATGAAATGTTATAAGAAAACACGACAATATCAACGATCAAGCTTAGATATTGCATCAATAAACATTAGCTCTCTCTTGACACCGAACCAAAAGATTAAATAACTTAAAGTTCAAAACATTAACTTATATTAACATATTCTTGTTACCAAATATATCAAAGATAAGATATTTGATATAGTCTTAACATCAATAAACATGAGCTTGTATCAAACGACAAGTAATCAGGAAACGAAAGAATTAAATGTCTACGTTTGGAACTACATCATTAAATGACATTTTTGTAATTCATTTCACACCCAAGAAGACCGAGATTTTAACCTTGTCACTGAAGTAAGAACATTTAGAACGCGCGACATGACAAGTTGTTTAGAAAATGTCGCAAATTTTGAATCTCATGTAATCCATAAAAGGAAAATAATTCTAAAGTCATTCTTAGTGCTTGTCTCTAGCGTCTACTGCGGATGCACTGGTAGTCGAATGGTTAACGACATGGGACAAAACGAGAGTTGAGATAGGTAATAATCCACGTTCTCTCTCTAGTCAGTCAGTTAAGTGCCATACGTGAAACACGCTTGGGCGATCATGTCTCGAAAGAGACATGACTGACTGGGCAGAAGATTATCCCGCTGTAGGTTGCCATTGCTTTCTGCCGTAGACTGGTTGCCAGCCAAGGCTATAGAACCCAATCTGTCCTGTTATTTAACCCATAACTGGAAGGAAGAGACGGATTAATACCTTTCCCAAGGGTATTTGCGCGTAAGTGAATGCAATGAATTCAACTGGAATTCGAACTCGTCTCCCCGATTTCTCGTTCCGAGTCGATATCCACTGCAACACAACGCACAGACTAGTGTTAAATAGCAGGGGTTTCTGTGGAGAAAAATGTATTTTTCAATGTTAGACATTAGAACATGCATCGAGCAAATGAAGATTAAGACGTCTTGGTAATACTGTGGTTGTCAAACCGACATTTATAATTGCTTTATGCATATAATTATTTTGTTAGATGGTTATTTTTGATCGATACTCGTATTTAAGTAGATATGTTTATAATCAAACAGTAGATATATTTATTTCTACCAGCCTGATTATTTACGATAAATTTTTGTTACGAAAATGTTTATCGTAAATAATCAGGCCGGTAGAAATAAATATATATACTGTTTGATTATAAACATAATATCTACTTAAATACGAACATCAATAAAATATAATGAACTAACATAATAATTTCAAATTTTCGGTTGTTTATAATCTTCGTTATATATATAATGCAAAGATTTGCCACTGAACTGAGCAGGTTCTGTTGTGATGTCACACGTCAGGATTAGATTTTCGATCTGCTGTCTTGTCCCTTTTTTTCTGTTTGATATTTTGTTGTAAGTGTGGTCTACTGATAGTTAATTGTTTTTGATTGCTTTTGTTGTGTTGATTTATTTTACTGGTCATTTATTTGCGTTTGGCTAATTTTCTTTTTATTGTGCAGGTATTTCATATTTTTTATTGATTTTAATGTACTCGCAAATGGATGACATAATGGTGTCCTCTCGAAACGTCATAGTCGGCATTAATTTGATCAGTTAAGTAACAACCTTTTCTTTATTAATCATACTAAGGCTCTATCTCTACTTTACGATAAAAAAACCGGCTTGCCAAAATATACCTTATCAGTAAATCTACAGAAAAAAGTACAATCTTGGCGTTAAACACTGTCACAAACCAACATTATATATATATGTATATATATTGTCATCCGCAGACAGATCTGTTTTGCTGTATCACAGCTCATCAGTACGGTTAGACTCCGATTGTTTTTTAACCCAGGATTGAAACCCGACCGAATTGGCGTCAGTCGGCAATTCTACCTCTGAGCTATGGGCGCTCGGTATAAGGACGCAGATTTTAGCGTATCATGTATCATACGCCAGTAGCCAGAGTGTTCTAATTCATTTTACTGAATGAGCGATGCGTAGATGCTTGAGTAGCTACCGTTTTTTCAAAGTCTACCATTTTCCAGAGTGCTCAATCAGGGTGTGAGAGCGTAAAAAGTCATCCGCAGACAAATCTGTTTCGCTGTATCACAGCTCATCAGTAGGGTTAGACATGCGATTGCTTTTAACCCAGAATTGAAACCCGACCAAATTGGCGTCAATCGGCAATTCTACCTCTGAGCTATGGGCGCTCGGTAGAATATATATGAATATATTTTAAGACAAAATTTGTTGGCATTATAAGTACCATAACGTCGTAACCAAACCCAGTCTGATTAAATCCTAATGGATAAAACGCGTCATAAGTAAACAATAGTAATATAATGAGTTTTGACATTAGGCTGATTGTTCGGTGGAGTTCACATTTGTCAGTACCTGGTTTCTTTAGCATTGTTATGAAAATAGATCTGTTTACTTCTTCTAGTATATCAACATTGTAGATTTCCCTTAATATTTCTGTAATCATGTCTGTGCTGAAATCTTCTAAATTTCCAGCGTCTATTGCAATTTTTTCTGGTCCTACTGATTTGTTTTTGTTCAATTTGACCAGTGCAGCTTCCACTTCGGTTTTTAATATTCTCTGCTCGTCGATATATCTCTTTTGCTGGTTGTTTCGTTCGTCATAAAAGTGATCTCCGACACATTCGTTCAATCGCTGAAGTATTTTTTGCTTCCCTAATATGTCTCCGATGATTATAATTTATTGTGATTTACACTGAGCTTTAGCGTTGTCTAACATAGAGTGGAATTTTTTTTTATAAGCGTTTCACCCCGAGCAAGGCATGTCACTGCCACTACTGCGCAGGGGGCTACATAGAGTGGAGAAAGGATGATTAGATATAGGAAATTTCAGAGGGTGGGTGATAGGAGGGTAAGGATACCGAGAATGAGGGTTGGGTAAATGAGAGTGTTCTGAGAATAATTGGGAGTTAGTGTGATAGGAGGTGTCTATTGACCCTACATTAAACACCTGGAGATTGTAGCTGTCGGGAAAGCAGACTTGTGGAAGGGAGTTCCACAGGAGGGAAGCGCGAGAAAAGAAGCTGTTGGAGTAGAATTTACGGTTACATCTTATTTGTTTAACTATAAAAGGGTGGAACCTAGTTGCTAATCTTGTAAATTCGTGCTTAGGCGGCACCAGTGATCTAAGCTCATCGGAGCAGAAGCCATGAAAGTACTTGTAGAAGAGGCACAGGGAAGCCACATCACGCCGGTGAGAGAGTGGTTGCAGCCGGTCTGCCAAGTCAGTATCAACCACGTTACAGATCTTCCTTTGTATTTTGTCAAGAAGCCCAAGGAGAGCAGCAGGGGCACCCGCCCAGATATGGCAGCAATATTCAATTCGATTTCTTCTTCTGTATTTTGTACTGTTTGTGAATACACGGTTATAACAGATATGTTGAAAAGCTTTTCATTCAGTTTAACTCCAAAAATAACTGACGATATAACTGAATGTTATATTTCATGTCTTGATCTAGTATCAAATTAACTAATTTTTTATTTTTCTCTCTGCCTGCATATATAATCCTTTGGATTTCACTAAAAAAATCTCCGTTGTTTGGCCATCTAGTTTTACATACATTTAAAATGTTGACATTTAAACCTACTCATCTCTTGTTTTACATTTTCCAACTGGTCACAATTGTTGCAGCTCTCTTTTGATTTTTCAAGATAATTCTTTCATGGGAATTGTTTGGACAAACTTTTTTCTCAGTGAGGTACTAAAGAAGCATTTCCAAATTTCAGCACGGTACTAGATTGGAAGATTGGTCTAATTTTACTGTTGAAATTGCAATGTTTGTGCTAATGGTTTCTATTCACACACTTCTCACTTGTTGAAAATCACTTCCGGCTTCCTGCTTCTCTACAACAACGATCTATAAAAAGTTAAAAGCAATGTCTTTTGTCGTCCTCTGCCTCCTTGAATCCTGGTCTTTTAATACTTTCTTTCTCGATGAAGTTTTCTCAGATTTTTTTTCAATAGGAGAGCCGATTTCAAATTGCATTCGGGTCTATTACATCAATTCACATGCAAATACCCTTAGACAATGTGTGAATCCTTCTCTTCTCCCTAAGCTTAATCCAATATTCTCCCCAAATCATTATTCAAGCCCAATATATATATATTGGCTTTAAATAACCGAAAAAATAAGAATAAAAAAAGAATTCTCCGTTTATTTCACTCTCAATAGCCCATTGTGATTAGTACTTTATCGCATTGCCTGGGTGAAAAGATTGCATGTAAAAACAAGAAAATGAAAACGTTATTTTTTTCCTTCTCTCTTTGGTCTTCTCTTTTAGTTTTATATAATTATTACATACATGTTATTTTTTGGAATTTTATTGACGTCATAATCACTCAGTCTGGCTTCAGAGCCGCTATAGAACCAAACCTCTTTTTCCTTTTAATTTCTTTATTCATTTTTTTCGTCTTTCATTCTTTCAAAAGAACTACCTGATTTTACCTAAAATCTTTCTCTTTTACTGGGTAAGAGATAGAAGGTGTTTGATGATGGCAACAAAAGAAGATAAAATAACAAATCTATCAAAATTGGCTACTCAAAAAAGGCGGAAAAAAGTAAATGTTTGCTGAAGTGTCAGATTCTTTTCGTCTAGAAGCGACGCATTTGCAACTAACGTTATGTTTCTATTTACGCCCAGAAGAGATTGTTTAGAGAATTGAGCGCTTCCATATAGACAGATTTTTTTATAATCGTTTTACCCCAAGCAAGAGAATACTGCCACTGGAGCGCAGGGTGTTGCTATGAAAGAAAAGAGAAAAACAGAAAAGAAAACGGTACAGGTAATGTTGGAGGAAGGCTAAGATAGCGGTGTAAGTCACGGAGATAGAAGTTGGGAATTGGCGTTGCATTTAAACTTCTGGAGATTGTAGCTATCAGGGAAGCAACCATGGGGAAAGAAGTTCCACAGGCGGGAAGTGCTAGGAAAGAAACTGCTAGAGTAGAATTGGTAGTTACATTTGCCTATTCTTCTGCGTAGTCGGTTATGTTTCGAAAGAGATATAATCACCCAATCATGTATCACATATGACTATTTTTGAAGAAAAGACAGAGGGAAGCCACATTTCATCGGTGAGAAAGTGGCAAAAGGCAAGCAGCCAAAAGGGGACAATTACATTACAGATTCTTCTTTAAATTTTGTCGGGAACCCTGAGATAAACAGCAGGAGCACCTGACCAGATATGGCAACAGTATTCAATGTACTGACGACTAGTAGATTTATAGATGGATTACGAAGAAAAAAAACTCCCTGACCTGGTAAAGTGACCCAACCTTCTTAGCAGTAGATGTAGCTAGTTATTCAACGTATTCATTCCCCTTGGAGATTAACGAAGAGAGTGAGGGCAAAGAGGCGCAGTGTATTGTTTGAGGGAGACTAGTGTGAAACAATATAATGGAAGGAAAGAAAAATATATTGGAATGCTCCTCTCCTCTAACTACCATAAATAGTCTCTAGTGCAATTAAATGGGCAGCTTTGTTTTGGAAGCATTGGAATTTACGAGCCATTTCGTACCTTAATTCATCACTGATTGGAGGTCCTTTCTAAGAGTAGAACTGAGGTCTACTTTGTCAGCCCTAGCAGATTTCATGCTGAGAAGGGAGTAGATAGTAGTATCATCTGCATAAATGCCAGATGGTGTAATCCCATTCTATGGGATTACACCATCTACACAGACAGAAAAATTGAAGCAAACAGGCCAGACATTATTGTTAAAAACCAGAAGGAGAAAACTTGTCTATTAATTGATATGGCTTGTCCAGCGGATTGTAACATAGCAATCAAGGAATTTGAAAAACTGTCAAAATATAAAGACCTGGAAATTGAAATAGAAAAAATGTGGAAATTGAAAACAAGAGTTGTGCCAGTGATAGTAGGTGCACTTGGAATGATAAAAAATGGAACAAAACAACACATTGAAAGAATCCCTGGAAACCCCAGCTTAAGAGATATACAAAAAATTGTCTTATTAAGTACAGCCCACACACTAAGGAAAACTTTATCTATGTAATGCTGGAGATGATAGGGAAGATAGAAAAACATGAAATGGAGCCATAACAACACGCCACTACCTGCCTTAGGTCTCACCGCAGACTTGGTTGGTAGTGAGAGCAAAGCAGAAATCGAAATATGATGAAAAATGACATAATAATAATAATCAAGAAGGACTGATTGCAATGATGTACAACCTGAATGCTTGTAATCTTATCATTTCTTCTTCTATGAACCATATCCCTTCACAATTTCTTGTCCGTTTTAGCTCTTAATAAATTGTGTTACCTCACTTAAATCTTTGTCCGTTATCTATTTATTCTAGTTCATTAGATAGATTATGCTCAATTTTAAAGTCTTTTTTAATTTCAGTCTAGCCAATCTCTCTTTCCTTCATATATGCCCAAGAAATGTTAATTGTCTCTTCCTGATGTTAAACATAAAGGTATTTTTGTTTTCTCTGAAAAGTCATCTTTTCATTTTTGATCCATGGTATGCCCAGCATCCTTCTGCAGAACGATATTTCTGTTACTTCAAGATTCTTCTTTATCTGTCAGGAGATTGTCCTCTAGCCATTGCTATACAGGATTGATATTACGTAAGAAATCCGTACTTTCTTCTTTGTTTCTGACGAAATTTTTGTTTCTAATCATATCACCCCGAGCAAGCCGGTAACGCCACTGATGCGCAGGGGGCTATGTAAGAGTGAAAAGATTGGAAAAGAGAAAGCCGGAGACCACATCCTAAACAGGAAACAAGGGAAATGTTTCTGTTTCTTAATACCTTGCTTATCTTTGGAAGTCATCTTTCGTTATCCCAGTTCTCCTTCAGATTTTAGTGTCGCCCATTTTGTTCTTTTATAAAAATTCTTCCCAGATATTTAAATTATTGTATTTGTATGATTTTGGAATTTTTAATATATAATTTGGTTATTAGACTGTTTTTTTTTTGTTTTTGTTTTTTTGTTTTTTTTGTAACAGCTGTGCATTCGATTTTCTGGCATTTGATGTTTAGTCCTTTCTTTTCGCTATCCTTCACTACATTTTGTAAAAAGTTATTGTAGTTTCCTCTCTATCTCTGCTATCAACAACGTAACATTTGCATATCTTACTTTGTTAAAATTGTGGCTGCCAATAATGAATCCGGGTAGGACTTCTAACTTTCTCTGAAACGATGGATCGGGTGAGAATGCTCATCTATGTCTTATACCCTTTGTATTTTCTATATATGCTGAACTTATTTCATATCCGTATAATTTTACAAAATTTATAAAACGTTGGTATATATTCTTATGTATTAATATTGCTTTTTTCTGCTAACATTATCAGCAAGAATAATGGATTCCTTATTCCAGTTTCATTAACGATCCAGCGCAGTTCTCGTTCTTTTTCCTGACTGATCCTGCTGCATGCTTTATTCCTCAGAATTCAGAAGATAAGTTTTGATATATGGTTTATTAGGATGGTTGTCGAGTGAAGGTAACTTTCGTTTGCACGTGGCTTCTTATTGAAGTTGATGTGTAGTGCATATCTGACTAGTGGGTAACCATGAAGTTTGGGCGTTGAGTGGGGTGTTTCTTTGTGTTTAAAGGATCAGCTCGCCAAGTTGACTTGGGACTTAAACTCACAATAGGGATAAGTTATGAACCTGAAGTCATTTCTAACCGGGTCCTATCGCTTTTATCACAACCCGTAAAAAAACCACGCACACTTGGCTCTGATGCATGTACCCGATTTGCCAACATTGGTTTGGGTGTCCTAGTGAATATATTAGGTTTCATATTGTCGTACCCAATATAACCAATGGTGTTTTGCTCTCCAGCTTAATAATAACAGTAATAATAATAATAGTTGAAGATACACAAGTTGTGGCAATCAGGGCTTCATATCTGAATTGCTTGGTGGTGTTAACATATACAAGTTTCATCTTAGTGAATTACGATGGATTACAATATATATACCGATCAAGAACATGTAAATACCTTTACCAAGCTATGGGTTAAATAACAGGACAAATTGTGTTCTATAGGCTTTGTTGGCAACCAGTCTACCGCAGAAAGTAATGGCAACCTAGTGTGTGATAATTTTCTGCCCAGACAATCATGTCTCTTTTGAGACATGATCGCCTAAGTGTGTGTCACTTATGGCACTTAATTGACTGTTATATATTAAGGGCTCGCGCACCGTGCATTTTTGTTCATTATCGTGAGAGATGAGTGCCTATCATCTCTGGATATCGAAATGGTTCAAGTTTTATATAAATATATATATATATATATAAATATATATATATATGAGACAGCCAAGGTGGCTTGGGAGACACATCAAGATGCATAGGAAATTACTCAATCTGCAAATGTGCCAGAAGACTGGGTCCATCGAAAAGAAAAAAAATCTGGCTAAACCTCAACTTCAAGGTCATGTACGGTCACCATATCGCATGCATTTTGCTGTGGTGTATGCCTCTTGTAAAGCTTTATCAGACTAGAAGCTATCATGAGTATTCCGGTTTTCATAATTTGATACCTACGCCGCTTTTTCGGCGTACTGTTCTCTCTCTCTCTCTCTCTCATCTCTTCTTCCTCTACTATTAGTATTAGTCCTATTATTACCTTTGTTATTATTATTGTTTTTATTATTATTATAAATAATAATAATAATAATATAGCTACTGAGTGGGGGCATTAAAATGTTTTGTCTCGGTGAAATAAAGTAGTCTATAGTAAATACTAGCAGTAAAGCCCAGCGTTGCTTGGGTGTAATGAAAGCTGTAAAACTATTTCATGCTCCTGGAGCTCAGACTGTAGATTGAAAGAAAAATGAATGGATGTAAAACAAATTATGATTTCCGGTATCGATGGCAAATATGTTTTCTGCCGCAAACTGAATTTTGAAGGCTAAATAAGTCCTCTAAGTAAATGGTATCATGGCTGAGACTAAGAACTACAATTATACATACTTAGAGCCAAACCCGAAGCAAAATCCAAAATAGAAGGGCTGAAAACCTGATTTTGATCAGACCCAATAGGATATTGGGGCATCGATTTCCAATATGGGTGTCAAATAAACTAACCTAAGTCCATGAAAACTTACTGGATCCATCGGGAGTAAAATTGGAGAAAATAAGCCATATTGATGGATGATTATCGGTTTCTGATCAGATTCGATAGAATATCGGGGGTATCGATTTCCGATATAGGGGAAAATGAGTCGTTTTAAAAGATCTACTAATGTATAAGACTAAAAACTATAGTTTTACCAAGTTAGAGCAAATTCTTCAGCAAGAACCACGATAAAAGATTTCCTTACTAGATGTTTGTCCTCAACCTAGAGGTTGATTCACTGTAATTTTCTGAGTGGAAATATTGGTGGGAAATAATGAACATGCGTCAAATGCAATGTTTTTGTAAATTTGAAGGATGAGGTAGCCGGAGCGAATTAGGTGTCACATGAACACTCTAAATCAGATAACGTTTGTTTGAACTATAAAGCCTAGCATAAAGCGAACTAGATTATTGACCTGAATATATTTCTAATCGGATAACACATCCATTTTAATGAAAAAAGAAAAAAAACACCCTGTTACCCTATCACACATATTTGGTTTTAATACATTTGTCTGGTATACTCTTCTTCTTCATGTGCCGTGTCCTTTATTGGACGTAGGCAATCATGGACTTCCACTTGCCCATATCCCTTATTATACTCTTCATTTCATCATTTTCTAGTCGAGAACTCACTTTATTATTTCTTTGTTTAACGGCATATCGATTTCTAATGGGCCAGTTAATGTAATTTTTGTGGATGCTTTGACCTAATAAAAATAACATGCATGTCAATCTGGTTTCACAATTAAATCCATGGTAGGTGACTGGTTGGTGGATTTTGTTCAGACGCATATCATTTTTAATGAGTTATTTAATACCGAAATCTAAATATTTTGAATACATTTCTGTGGTTTTATAGTGGCTATCTATTCTTTTCTAGTAGTAGTAGTAGTAGGATTCCGTTCTAGTGAAGGGAAGTTGTAAATTGTTGCAGGTTAACTGAATTTGGCCTCCTGGTAGATAGTCCACTATAAGTCATAAAATGATTATAAAATCAAGAAAGGCAATTTGAGTAGAAAATAACATTTATATATACACATGTTAATTAATGTTTTACAATTAAAGTAATGCTTGAAGGATAGGTCCAACGGAGGTTAAAGTGTTCATGACAAATAATAATGCTGAAAAAGATAATTAGTGCTGAGGAATGTGGAGGCGTCTTGTAGGTAAGGAATGTTCATTTTGAAGTTGCCACTTCTAGGGTCCGTAAGTTAGTAAGTTGGTTTGTGAGGAAACGGTCTTTGAAGTAGTCGCTCCTGAGGTCAGTAAGTACTTTTGAGACAGGCAAGAAGTGATGATAGGTAAAGGAGGTGAATGTAGTGGCCGCTCGACTTAAGTCAAGGGGATATTAATAACATTCTTCTCCTTGGTCTCTGTTTGTGTCTCCGCTTTTTATATCTGATTTTTGGATCAAAAGTAGCTTGTTTGAGATTTTCATACTTTGATTCTGGGCTTCCCATTGGCTGGTAAATAAAATTCGCGTAGGCTCGCGAAATGGAAATTTGATATTTGATTAATTTTTATTTTTCAACCGGAACATCTGCGCGAATACACCTGCGCAGAGATGATTTTTGTTCAATTGCTTTCTGGTTGTTATAGAGCAAACATCCGGTCTCTCGCTTTTGCTTGGTATCATCACAGCTTCATCTAAACATATTTTGTGCGTAATTATGTGACTTCAACGACAAAGAAAATGTTTTGTTTATCATTTTACTATAAGATGTGTTGTTACTAATTCAAATATAGATATTTATTGTTAGTATTTGAAACGTATTACCTTTTTTTGTTTATTTTTACTATAGACAGGTATTTGTATACTTTCATAGTGTTTTGTTTTAGTTCGCTTACCCACTATTTTCCAATATCCGGAACTCTAGCAAGTGCTATCACCCTTGTTCTGGGTAGACCTGAAAGTAACAGCAATTACGAGATAATTCTACGCTTCTCAAAATCTGATATTTTGACTTGTAATCAGTTTCAGCGTTTTATTTTAAAACTAGCCTGAATAGAGAATTAATCCTTCTAGCTATATTGCCCCAGGCGCACTCCTGCTGCTATAGCCCCAGTACATGTTGTCCCCCACGAAGCTTACCAGCTTAACTGACGTAAAATCATATAAAATTATAACTCCAGTCATAGATATTGCTGTCGGATGTAATTTATCGTCTTTCCCAGGAATACTCACTTTGTTTTATATTACACTAGTCGTATTATATATAATACTATTATAATTTCTTAGATGAAAATTTTTCAATAATTTTCAAATATAAGAAAAGAAGAAGAAATATTCATTAGACAAAAATAAACAACTGACAATATTTATTCTAAGATAGTGAATTATATTATCCTTTTACTTTTATTGTTTCAATTTCATTCTTATTTAATTCTTACATTTTAGAGAATCATTTTAAGTTTCTTTGTTTTCTTTTATTTCATTATATTCTTGTGGGTATTAGATTCTCCAGACTTACTTTCCTCATTAGTTATCCTAGAAAATTGTGCAGTTGCTTTCTGTTTTTAATTAGACATGTCCTTTTGATTCGTATTTTCCTTAAAACCGTTCCTAGGTATTCTAAGCATCTGTAGTTGGAACCACATGCCTGTAGTTTCTAGTCACTCATCAGAGATTGCATTGTCCAATATTTCTTTTTAGATAGATACATATCAGTTCAGCAATTTTTTCTTTGTTTTTAATACCATTTTTCTATATCTTAATACTTCGCTTATTTCCTAGAAAACGTCTTTCGCAATTTCAATATGTCGTTGGATTTACTTTTCAAATTCTCTCCTCAATTATGAGACTAACTTGAATGTTGAAATTTTGTATTTAAATTTATTTTATTTTATAATCATTTCACCCCAAGTAAGGCAGGATAGCTACTGGTACGCAGGGAGTTACGGTGAAAAAAAACAAAACAGGGTAGTTGAGATGCCAAAGAAAGGAAAAAATGTGGATGGGTTTTAGGGAGGTGGATTGGGATTTAGGGAGATAGAAGATGGCAGTAAAACGTTGCATTTAATCTTTAGAGGTTGTAGCTATGAAGAAACAAGTTTACAGATAGAAGTTCCACAGGCGAGAAACGTGAGAAAAGTAACTGTTAGAGTAGAAGTTGCTGTTGCATTTGACTATTTTGATGATAAAAGGGTGGGTCCTTAATGCCAATCTAGTAGCACGCTTAAATTTATGTGGTTAGGGCACCAAGGAAAGAGACAGGTTAGAGCAGAAGTCGTGAACATATTTTTAGAAAATACATAGAAAAGCCACATCAAGTCAGTGAGAAAGTGACTGAAGGCGAGCTGCTCAGTCAGGATCGATTACGTTGCAGATCCTTCTTTGGATTTTGTCGAGAAGCCCGAGATAAATAGCAGGAGCAGCTGATCGGATATATCAACAGTATTCAACGGACTAGTGGTAGACTTATAAATGTATTTTGACCGATTTTGATCTCTTCAATTCGAAGCTCAGTTACTTTTGACTGAAAACCGTATATTCTTTCTTCGTACTTTCAATAGACAGACCATTCTAAATACTAAAAATGAAAGTGGAACTGACATCAGTAGACGATGACTGGAAGAATTGTCCAGATATAGAAAGTATCTCTGATAGGAAGAAATAAGCAATAATGGAAATCCTGGCAACAAATAATGAGATTCTGAAAGAAAATTCAAAATTGTCACGATATATGGAGACTAGTAATAACCTTGGAATTATAGAATCGACTTAGCTTATATCATTCGAATAAATGCTATGAGCACAAACCATGATTTTTTTTCTCGGAGATAAAAATATTCAATTATTTCTTCATGTATTTTTTGAAATAGTACATACTTGCCACAGCATCGCATTTTTTAACACTAGGTAAAGATGGAATTCACAGTCAGCAGCTAAAAAGTATCTCGATTTACAATACTTCACCTACTTCAATGTTTTATAAGACCATATTTGATATTGCTTGGATACACATACACTTCTGAATTTGCTCACTGACTACTGAAATAAGTATTCTAACAATTTATTTCCTTCAGTATTATTCTAACCTAGTAATGTCATAATTTCAAATTCTAGCATTTTGTATTCCTCAGTAAAGTCATAAATTCAAGTTATAACAATCTTTCATTTTGAGTCATGTCATAACATCAAATTCGAACAATTTGTAAGCTTCAGTAATATTATAATATTCAGTAATGCTATAACTTCAAATTCAAACAATCTGAAACTTTGGGTAATGTTATATCTCCAATAAAGTCATAACTTCAAGTTCTAACAATTTGTAACCCTATGTAATGTCATAACCTCCAATTATCTCATAACCTTCAGTAATAGCATAAGTTTCAGTAAAGTTATAACCTTCAGTAATGTCATAAATTCAAACTCTGGAAATTTATAACATCCAGTAATGTCATTACTTCAACTTCAAACAATCTGCAAGCTGAAGTAATGTTATAACCTTCGGTAATGTCAAAAATTCGATTTCTTACAATTTTTAACTCTATGTAACATCATAACCTTCAGTTATGTCATAACCTTCGGTAATGGCATAAATTTCAGTGATGCTATAATGTAATATTATTGTTTCAAATTCAAACAATCTTTAAACTTGAGTAATGCTATAACATTGGTAAGGTCAAAAATTCAAATTCTTACAATTTATAATCTTATTTAATGTTATAACCTCCAATTATCTCATAACCTTCAGTAATAGCATAAGTTTCAGTAAAGTTATAACCTTCAGTAATGTCATAAATTCAAACTCAGGAAATTTATAACATCCAGTAATGTCATTACTTCAACTTCAAACAATCTGCAAGCTGAAGTAATGTTATAACCTTCGGTAATGTCAAAAATTCCATTTCTTACAATTTTTAACTCTATGTAACATCATAACCTTCAGTTATGTCATAACCTTCGGTAATGGCATAAATTTCAGTGATGCTATAATGTAATATTATTATTTCAAATTCAAACAATCTTTAAACTTGAGTAATGCTATAACATTCAGTAAGGTCAAAAAAATTCAAATTCTTACAATTTATAATCTTATTTAATGTTATAACCTCCAATTATCTCATAACCTTCAGTAATAGCATAAGTTTCAGTATAACCTTCAGTAATGTCATAAATTCAAACTCTGGAAGATTATAATATCCAGTAATGTCATTACTTCAACTTCAAACAATCTGCAAGCTGAAGTAATGTTATAACCTTCGGTAATGTCAAAAATTCCATTTCTTACAATTTTTAACTCTATGTAACATCATAACCTTCAGTTATGTCATAACCTTCAGTAATGGCATAAATTTCAGTGATGCTATAATGTAATATTATTATTTAAATTCAAACAATCTTTAAACTTGAGTAATGCTATAACATTCAGTAAGGTCAAAAATTCAAATTCTTACAATTTATAATCTTATTTAATGTTATAACCTCCAATTATCTCATAACCTTCAGTAATAGCATAAGTTTCAGTAAAGTTACCGCCCTTCAGTAATGTCATAAATTCAAACTCTGGAAATTTATAACATCCAGTAATGTCAATTACTTCAACTTCAAACAATCTGCAAGCTGAAGTAATGTTATAACCTTCGGTAATGTCAAAAGTCCCATTTCTTACAATTTTTAACTCTATGTAACATCATAACCTTCAGTTATGTCATAACCTTCGGTAATGGCATAAATTTCAGTGATGCTATAATGTAATATTATTATTTCAAATTCAAACAATCTTTAAACTTGAGTAATGCTATAACATTCAGTAAGGTCAAAAATTCAAATTCTTACAATTTATAATCTTATTTAATGTTATAACCTCCAATTATCTCATAACCTTCAGTAATAGCATAAGTTTCAGTAAAGTTATAACCTTCAGTAATGTCATAAATTCAAACTCTGGAAATTTATAACATCCAGTAATGTCGTAACAACTTCAAACAATCTGCAAGCTGAAGTAATGTTATAACCTTCGGTAATGTCAAAAATTCCATTTCTTACAATTTTTAACTCTATGTAACATCACGTAACCTTCAGTTATGTCATAACCTTCGGTAATGGCATGAATTTCAGTGATGCTATAATGTAATATTATTATTTCAAATTCAAACAATCTTTAAACTTGAGTAATGCTATAACATTCAGTAAGGTCAAAAAATTCAAATTCTTACAATTTATAGTCTTGTTGTGTTACATAACCTCCAATTATCTCATAACCTTCAGTAATAGCATAAGTTTCAGTAAAGTTATAACCTTCAGTAATGTCATAAATTCAAACCTGGAAATTTATAACATCCAGTAATGTCATTACTTCAACTAAACAATCTGCAAGCTGAAGTAATGTTATAACCTTCGGTAATGTCAAAAATTCCATTTCTTACAATTTTAACTCTATGTAACATCATAACCTTCAGTTATGTCATAACCTTCAGTAATGGCATAAATTTCAGTGATGCTATATTAATATTATTTTCATTCAAACAATCTTTAAACTTGAGTAATGCTATAACATTCAGTAAGGTCAAAAATTCAAATTCTTACAATTTATAATCTTATTTAATGTTATAACCTCGAATATCTCATAACCTTCAGTAATAGCATAAGTTTCAGTAAAGTTATAACCTTCAGTAATGTCATAAATTCAAACTCTGGAAATTTATAACATCCAGTAATGTCATTACTTCAACTTCAAACAATCTGCAAGCTGAAGTAATGTTATAACCTTCGGTAATGTCAAAAATTCCATTTCTTACAATTTTTAACTCTATGTAACATCATAACCTTCAGTTATGTCATAACCTTCGGTAATGGCATAAATTTCAGTGATGCTATAATGTAATATTATTATTTCAAATTCAAACAATCTTTAAACTTGAGTAATGCTATAACATTCAGTAAGGTCAAAAATTCAAATTCTTACAATTTATAATCTTATTTAATGTTATAACCTCCAATTATCTCATAACCTTCAGTAATAGCATAAGTTTCAGTAAAGTTATAACCTTCAGTAATGTCATAAATTCAAACCCTGGAAATTTATAACATCCAGTAATGTCATTACTTCCTTCAAACAATCTGCAAGCTGAAGTAATGTTATAACCTTCGGTAATGTCAAAAATTCCATTTCTTACAATATTTAACTCTATGTAACATCATAACCTTCAGTTATGTCACAACCTTCGGTAATGGTATTAAATTTCAGTGATGCTATAATGTAATATTATTATTTCAAATTCAAACAATCTTTAAACTTGAGTAATGCTATAACATTCAGTAAGGTCAAAAATTCAAATTCTTACAATTTATAATCTTATTTAATGTTATAACCTCCAATTATCTCATAACCTTCAGTAATAGCATAAGTTTCAGTAAAGTTATAACCTTTCAGTAATGTCATAAATTCAAACCCTGGAAATTTATAACATCCAGTAATGTCATTACTCACTTCTAAACAATCTGCAAGCTGAAGTAATGTTATAATCCTTCGGTAATGTCAAAAATTCCATTTCTACAATTTTTAACTCTATGTAATATCATACCTTCAGTTATGTCATAACCCTTCGGTAATGGCATAAATTTCAGTGATGCTATAATGTAATATTATTTCAAATTCAAACAATTCCAACTTGAGTAACGTGCTATAACATCTTGCATGTCAAAATTCAAATTCTTACAATTTATAATCTTATTTAATGTTATAACTCCAATTATCTCATAACCTTCAGTAATAGCATAAGTTTCAGTAAAGTTATAACCTCAGTAATGTCATAAATTCAAACTTCAAATTTATAACATCCAGTAATGTCATTACTTCAACTTCAAACAATCTGCAAGCTGAAGTAATGTTATAACTTTTCGGTAATGTCAAAAATTCCATTTCTTACAATTTTTTAACTCTATGTAACATCATAACCTTCAGTTATGTCATAACCTTCATGTAATGGCATAAATTTCAGTGATGCTATAATGTAATATTATTATTTCAAATTCAAACAATCTTTAAACTTGAGTAATGCTATAACATTCAGTAAGGTCAAAAATTCAAATTCTTACAATTTATAATCTTACTTAATGGTTATAACCTCCAATTATCTCATAACCTTCAGTAATAGCATAAGTTTCAGTAAAGTTATAATTTTCCAGTAATGTCATAAATTCAAACTCTGGAAATTTATAACATTCAGTAATGTCATTACCCAACTTCAAACAATCTGCAAGCTGAAGTAATGTTATAACCTTCGGTAATGTCAAAATTCCATTTCATAATTTTTAACTCTATGTAACATCATAACCTTCAGTTATGTCATAACCTTCGGTAATGGCATAAATTTCAGTGATGCTATAATGTAATATTATTATTTCAAATTCAAACAATCTTTAAACTTGAGTAATGCTATAACATTCAGTAAGGTCAAAATTCAAATTCTTACAATTTATAACTTTATTTAATGTTATAACTCCGTTCATCTCATAACCTTCAGTAATAGCATAAGTTTGGTAAAGTTATAACCTTCAGTAATGTCATAAATTCAAACTTCCGAAATTTATAACATCCAGTAATGTCATTACTTCAACTTCAAACAATCTGCAAGTTGAAGTAATACAGTAACCTTCGGTAATGTCAAAAATTCCATTTCTTACGACTTTAACTCTATGTAACATCATAACCTTTTCAGTTATGTCATAACCTTCTGTAATGGCATAAATTTCAGTGATGCTATAATGTAATATTATTATTTCAAATTCAAACAATCTTTAAACTTGAGTGAATGCCATAACATTCAGTAAGGTCAAAAATTCAAAATTTACAATCATAATCTTATTTAATGTTATAACCTCCAATTATCTCATAACCTTCAGTAATAGCATAAGTTTCAGTAAAGTTATAACCTTCAGTAATGTCATAAACCAAACCTGAAATTCTATAACATCCAGTAATGTCATTACTTCAACTTCAAACAATCTGCAAGCTGAAGTAATGTTATAACCTTCTGCAATGTCAAAAATTCGATTTCTTACAATTTTTAACTCTATAACATCATAACCTTCAGTTATGTCATAACCTTCGGTAACAGCATAAATTTCAGTGATGCTATAATGTAATATTATTTCAAATTCAAACAATCTTTAAACTTGAGTAATGCTATAACATTCAGTAAGGTCAAAATTCAAATTCTTACAATTTATAATCTTATTTAATGTTATAACCTCCAATTATCTCATAACCTTCAGTAATAGCAGTTTCAGTAAAGTTATAACCTTCAGTAATGTCATAAATTCAAACTCTGGAAATTTATAATATCCAGTAATGTCATTACTTCAACTTCAAACAATCTGCAAGCTGAAGTAATGTTATAATTTTCGGTAATGTCAAAAATTCCATTTCTTACAATTTTTAACTCTATGTAACATCGTTAACCTTCTAGTTATGTCATAACCTCGTAATGGCATACCAGTGATGCTATAATGTAATATTATTATTTCAAATTCAAACAATCTTTAAACTTGAGTAATGCTATAACATTCAGTAAGGTCAAAAATCAAATTTCATAATTTATAATCTTATTTAATGTTATAACCTCCAATTATCTCATAACCTTCAGTAATAGCATAAGTTTCAGTAAAGTTATAACCTTCAGTAATGTCATAAATTCAAACCCTGGAAATTTATAACATCCAGCAATGTCATTACTTCAACTTCAAACAATCTGCAAGCTGAAGTAATGTTATACCTTCGGTAATGTCAAAAATTCCATTTTCATAATTTTAACTTATGTAACATCATAACCTCTTAGTTATGTCATAACCCTGGTAATGGCATAAATTTCAGTGATGCTATAATGTAATATTATTATTTCAAATTCAAACAATCTTTAAACTTGAGTAATGCTATAACATTCAGTAAGGTCAAAATTCAAATTCTTACAATTTATAATCTTATTTAATGTTAATCCTCCAATTATCTCTTACAACCTTCAGTAATAGCATAAGTTTCAGTAAAGTTATAACCTTCAGTAATGTCATAAATTCAAACCCTGGAAATTTATAACATCCAGTAATGTCATTACTTCAATCAAACAATCTGCAAGCTGAAGTAATGTTATAACCTTCGGTAATGTCAAAAATTCCATTTCATAATTTTTAACTTCATGTAACATCATAACTCCTCAGTTATGTCATAACCTTTCGGTAATGGCATAAATTTCAGTGATGCTATAATGTAATATTATTATTTCAAATTCAAACAATCTTTTAAACTTGAGTAATGTTATATAACATTCAGTAAGGTCAAAATTCAAATTCTTACAATTTATAATCTTATTTAATGTTATAACCTCCAATTATCTCATAACCTTCAGTAATAGCATAAGTTTCCAGTAAAGTTATAATCCCTTCAGTAATGTCATTGCTAAATTCAAACTCTGGAAATTTAGTAACATCCAGTAATGTCATTACTCTCCAATCAAACAATCTGCAAGCTGAAGTAATGTTATAACCTTCGTAATGTCAAAAATTCCATTTTCATAATTTTTAACTCTTATAAAAAAATATCATAATTTTCAGTTATGTCATAACCTTCGGTAATGGCATAAATTTCAGTGATGCTATAATGTGCTATTATTATTTCAAATTCAAACAATCTTTAAAACTTGAGCATGCTATAACATTCAGTAAGGTCAAAATTCAAATTTCATAATTTACAATCTTATTTAATGTTATAACCTTCCAATTATCTCATAACCTTCAGTAATAGCATAAGTTTCAGTAAAGTTATAACCTTCAGTAATGTCATAAATTCAAACCCTGAAATTTATAACATCCAGTAATGTCATTACTTCAACTTCAAACAACTGGCAAGCTGAAGTAATGTTATAACCTTTCGGTAATGTCAAAATTCCATTTTCATAATTTTAACCTTATGTAACACTTGTTCCTCTAGTTATGTCATAACCTTCGGTAATGGCACAAATTTCAGCGATGCTATAATGTAATATTATTATTTCAAATTCAAAACAATCTTTAAATCCTGAGTAATGCTATAACATTCAGTAAGGTCAAAAATTCAAATTTCACAATTTATAATCTTATTTAATGTTATAACTCCAATTATCTCATAACCTTCAGTAATAGCATAAGTTTCAGTAAAGTTATAACCTTCAGTAATGTCATAAATTCAAACCTTGGAAATTTATAACATCCAGTAATGTCATTACTTCAACTTCAAACAATCTGCAAGCTGAAGTAATGTTATAACCTTTCGTAATGTCAAAAATTCCATTTCTTACAATTTTTAACTCTATGTAACATCATACCTTCAGTTATGTCATAACTTCGGTAATGGCATAAATTTCAGTGATGCTATAATGTAATATTATTTCAAATTCAAACAATCTTTAAACTTGAGTAATGCTATAACATTCAGTACACAAAAATTCAAATTCTTACAATTTATAATCTTATTTAATGTTATAACCTCCAATTATCTCATAACCTTCAGTAATAGCATAAGTTTCAGTAAAGTTACACCTTCAGTAATGTCATAAATTCAAACTCTGGAAATTTATAACATCCAGTAATGTCATTACTTCAACTCTAAACAATCTGCAAGCTGAAGTAATGTTATAACCTTCTTTGCAATGTCAAAAAATTCCATTTTCACAATTTTTAACTCTATAACATCATAACCTTCAGTTATGTCATACCTTCTGTAATGGCATAAATTTCAGTGATGCTATAATGTAATATTATTATTTCAAATTCAAATAATCTTTAAACTTGAGTAATGCTATAACATTCAGTAAGGTCAAAAATTCAAATTCTTACAATTTATAATCTTATTTAATGTTATAACCTCCAATTATCTCATAACCTTCAGTAATAGCATAAGTTTCAGTAAAGTTATAATCTCAGTAATGTCATAAATTCAAATCCTGGAAATTTATAATATTCCAATGTCATTACTTCAACTTCAAACAATCTGCAAGCTGAAGTAATGTTATAACCTTTCGGTAATGTCAAAAATTCCATTTCTTACAATTCTGCACCATGTAACATCATAACCTTCAGTTATGCCATAACCTTCGGCAATGGCATAAATTTCAGTGATGCTATAATGTAATATTATTATTTCAAATTCAAACAATCTTTAAACTTGAGTAATGCTATATAATATTCAGTAAGGTCAAAAATTCAAATTCTTACAATTTATAATCTTATTTAATGTTATAACCTCCAATTATCCTTACAACCTTCAGTAATAGCATAAGTTTCAGTAAAGTTATAATCCTCAGTAATGTCATAAATTCAAACCCTGGAAATTTATAACATCCAGTAATGTCATTACTTCAACTTCAAACAATCTGCAAAGCTGAAGTAATGTTATAACTTTCGGTAATGTCAAAAATTCTACTTTTACAATTTTAACCTATGTAACATCATAACCTCTAGTTATGTCATAACCTTCGGTAATGGCATAAATTTCAGTGATGCTATAATGTAATATTATTATTTCAAATTCAAACACCCTAAACTTGAGTAATGCTATAACATTCAGTAAGGTCAAAAAATTCAAATTCTTACAATTTATAATCTTATTTAATGTTATAACCTCCAATTACCCCATAACCTTCAGTAATAGCATGTTTCAGTAAAGTTATAACCTTCAGTAATGTCGTAAATTCAAACCCTGGAAATTTATAACATCCAGTAATGTCATTACTTCAACTTCAAACAATCTGCAAGCTGAAGTAATGTTATAATCCCTTCGGTAATGTCAAAAATTCCATTTTCATAATTCTTAACTCTATGTAACATCATAACCCTTCAGTTATGTCATAACCTTCGGTAATGGCATAAATTTCAGTGATGCTATAATGTAATATTATTATTTCAAATTCAAACAATCTTTAAACTTGAGTAATGCTATAACATTCAGTAAGGTCAAAAATTCAAATTCTTACAATTTATAATCTTATTTAATGTTATAACCTCCAATTATCTCATAACCTTCAGTAATAGCATAAGTTTCAGTAAAGTTATACCCTTCAGTAATGTCATAACCAAACTCTGGAAATTTATAACATTCAGTAATGTCATTACTTCAACTTCAAACAATCTGCAAGCTGAAGTAATGTTATAACCTTCGGTAATGTCAAAATTCCATTTTCACAATTTTTAACTCTATGTAACATCATAATTTTCAGTTATGTCATAACCTTCGGTAATGGCATAAATTTATATATACGTAACAATATTATTTCAAATTCAAACAATCTTTAAACTTGAGTAATGCTATAACATTCAGTAAGGTCAAAAATTCAAATTCTTACAATTTATAATCTTATTTAATGTTATAACCTCCAATTATCTCATAACCGTCAATAATGCCATAACTTCTAATAATTTTGTAGCCTTCAGCAATATTATAACTTCAAATTCTAACAATTAGTAAACTTCACAGAAATGTCATGATGTTCAGTAATGTGATAGGGTTCAGTAATATCATAAACTTCAGGAATGTTTAAAATTCAGTAATTTCAAAACCTTTAGTAATAAAAGAATTTTCAATAATCTAATAATCTTCCATAAATCATAACGTTGACAAATGTTATAAGTTAAAGTATTGTCATAACGTTCAATAAATTTATGACCTTCAATACTTTTATAACCTTCAGTATGTCATATTTTTTAAATATTATAACATTCAATAATGGTATACGTTCCAATTATATATATATATATATATATATATATATATATATATATATATATATATATATATAATTATATGCAATTGTTATGCATGGGTTAAATAACTGGACAGATTGGATTCTATAGCCTTGGCTGGTAACCAGTCTACCGCAGAAAATAATAGCAACCTACTACGGGATAATCTTCTGTTCAGTCAGTCATATCTCTTTCGAGACATGATCGCCCAAGCGTGCATCACGGATGACACTTAACTGATGGACTGATAAGTTGCCATTCCAGACTATTTCAAATAAAAGCCGTTAGTACTAGTAGATATGGATATTTAACTCGTCTCCCCACTGAGACATGATATAACACAAGATCGAGTTTAGAGTAGAGAACCCGAATTCGTACATTTGGCCAGGAACAAAAATTGTCCAGCCCCGCAACCACCGGTTGCGCTGGTCCCGGTAGCGACCATCAATCCACCCATCTAGTGCAATGGGGTGATTCAGCCTCAGACATCTGTTCCCGAGACCGGGCACCTCTCAGTATTTATTTTTCTCAGAAGCAGAGTTACAACTCTGCCGCACTCTGGACAGAGAGGCAACTGAGATTTGATGATATATTTCCTTGCAAGCAGGTACTTGTCAGTCAGTAAGTAAAGTGCGATACGTGATACACGCTTAGGCGATCATGTCTCGAAAGGCATATGACTGACTGGGCAGATGATTATCTTGCAGTAGGTTGCTATTACTTTCTGCAGTAGACTAGTTGCCAGCCAAGGCTATATAACCCAATCTGTCTTATTATTTAACCCATAGCTGGAGGGAAGTGACGGATTAATACCTTTCCAAGGAGTTTACCTGGAAATCGAACTCAGCACCCCGATTTCTCGTTCCGAGCAGGTATACAGGTAACTATGTAAATAATATTTTTTATCAGGATCTATGGGTATTTATATATTTAAAAACTCATGGTAAGACCTTCTAATAATATCACGCATATAAATTTCATATATAAGGACATGGTTAAAGAACTTTCAACAGTAGCAACAACTAAAATGTATAGCACATGTAACTCAAAGAGAAAATAATGATATAATCAAAAATGTTTACATTTCATAAGGAATGGCTTCATCAATACTGGAAAGAGTGAGAAAGGCTATTGGACTTGATAAACTTATATTCTTGAGAAATTGTTTTCCCTATTTATAAATTTCAACCGGCAGCAGTACTGGCTGTTCGGCTAATGAATGCTGAAAGTTTTCTCATAAGGAAACGGCTAATTACCATTACCATTGCGAATTTTATATTGTTAACTGTAAGAACAAGTAACTCTAAAAAGAACAAGTAACTCGTTTGAGAAAAAGAACGAGTTCATGAAGGAATAAAGTTATTCAAATAATTTTTGAAGCAAGAAAACTTGCTTGCTGTATAAGCATGTTTCCTCAACGGAGGTCATTGCAGAAAATAGAACTAGCAACGTGCAATATATACTGCTATGGGATTATCAAATTACGCCTGCATAACTCTGCAAAGGCCTGTGCAGCGACTCACTGCAATGCAACTGACATGCCATTAAAATGCAAAAAGGAAAGTAGACCCACATAAAACATACAACATGTCCTCTGGAATAACACGAAGAGAAACTAGAGAGCAAACACGTCTGTGTACAGCTGACATATCATGATAACGAAAAGAGCATTCTTTTACATATCAAGATCAGCTTCTGGTGGTAAAGAAGCTCCACTGAGATGAGCTTTCAGCGTGTGCGGAAGCAAGAGATTACATATCAAAGAGTTTACACAGATTTTTATACTTATTATTTGGTTTGTTTTCATCTAGTAAATGTAGATTTAGATTAAAAACAAAATTACTAGACACAGTGAGTATCATACCCACTATTAATTAATATATACATATATATATATATATATATATATATATATATATATATATATATATAATTCCAGGTGAAAAGTGCTCTGGCATTTATTTTATTATAAACAGTGCTCAATATAACGAGTATTATAAAGTTTAATATAATTATATAGTTATGTATCAATTGTACATTGCGACACGGAAATAATATAAAAATTTAAATAGGGAGTACTAAAAACACATAAATCTATATAGGGAGTACTAAAAAAATATATTGGGAGTACTAAAAACACATATAAAAATTTATATACGGAGTACTATAACAATTTCATGTTTTCTACAAGGTGCGACTTTGCAGGAACAATGTATCAATTTTCTTCTGCGTCACAACATCGTCGCTCTCGTAACACTCACCCCCGTTCTTTCAATTGTAAATACATAATTCCCGTTTATCGGCAAAATTGAAAAAGCATGCATTTCGTTTTACAAATACCACAAAATCCAATACTTACTTCGCATTTTTTTAACTTACGTGTCATAGCAATCTCATACGCGAGCTTTTTGAATAAGCACTTGATCTTACCAGTTCAACATAACCACTAAAAATCTCCAAGCAATGTCGGGTTATATAGCTAGTAATTTATAAATGCTGCTTGAGGACCAGTAAACGATGATGTGGTTCCCAAAAATTGTCATGTAAGCTTAATTTTTTGCAAGACTAAGGCACAGTGTGGATGAAGCTCCCGAAGTAGATGCATGGGAAGGGTATTATTCCGGCTTTTCTTCCTCCAGCAGTCCAGATTGGGTTATATAGCTTTGGTTGGCAACGAGTCTACCGCAAAATATTATGATAATCTACTGCGAGAAAATCTTCTGCCCAGTCAGTCATGTCTCTTCCGAGATATGATTGCCCAAGCGTGTATCATATGTGACACTTAACTGACTGACTGCAAAAATTTCTGGTGTTTCATTACCATAAAAATGAGATCTTCAAAGCAAACTAACACGGGATTTTCTTAGATCTCGGCCAAGTTGAACATAATCCCTAAAGTTTTTATTCATTTTCCTTATTTCCATTTTCCCAGTAAAAATATATTATTATTATTATTGTTAGTAGTAGTAGTAGTAGTATAAAGGAAATAGGGACAACAAATAAAGAATGATTTTCGGGTACAAGTAACACTTGGCCGGAACGTAGGAAGTTCCCATCTTAGACTCATATATTCAGGCAGACTGAATAAGTCAGGGCTGAGATGAGGTTTGCGGTGTAGCCTTTTGGATAGAGGGGTGAATAGAGATTTCGAATTCTTGTTGACGAAAGGGAAGGGATTTCAATTACTCTTTCATGAAAGAAAACAGAAGTTCCACAAAATGTTTCTACTATCTAACCCCCTAAAATGTATCATAAGATATCCTAGAAGAAAAGAAGAAAAAAATTTTGGAAAGAGGAAATATCCATTTCTAGCCGTGTTGTTATTCACGTTTTGTTTATTCTGACGCTACATCTGGACTCTCCATAACTTTTGCGGGTCACAGTGACGCAAACGAGAACCGAATCAATAAAGAATGCGGTGATATTTTCATTCAGTGAAGAATTTTATGAGTGTCGCCGTTGTATATTTACACATTAGCGTTCTGACTATGAGACCTAAGTTATTCCAAATATCGATCCCAGGTAAAATATTCTTATGTGCGGAACTGTTTGAAAGAGTCTCAAAACAATAACACGGTTTGACCCAATCCACTTGAGTAAAATTGTGGAAGTTAAACTGTTTGAAAGCAGTCGATGGTTTTATTTGCCTGAAGCTCTCACATAATGTGCAAAAAGAAACCCCTTAGCCAAAGCGAGCAATTTTTGAAGCGATGATAAAGAAAGCAAGAAGACACCCAACTGCTGCGTAAGATGGCTGTTTGATCGATACGCCATAACTTAGGGATATATTACCCTAAAAACAGGAGAAAAAAAGAACACCCAATGACATTCTTAATATTAAAAGAAAGAAGCCAATACTTAAAGCAAAGTTACATGTGGTCTGAACTCACTATTTAATAATAATGGATAAACTTACTAACCGTTACTCCACGACGAAAAATTAAGAATTTGGTTTGTCTGTCGGTAGACTTGCCTATAACGATTTGCGTGATGTTGCACTTACAAAACTTTTAAAACAATCATAAAATAGGATGCCCCGGAAAGATCTCACCCATATACCGCCCAAAAATATATCCCACATAATAGTAAGACATTAGCTACAGGGTGCGACAAAAATAACTCTTACATAAAGGTAAAACATTAGCCTGATGAAAATACCATTGGTACTTTCGCTAGCAAGGCACAAGCGATAGGTTGTATTTTTGCCTCGCCCCTTAGCTAATACTTTACCATAATGTAGGAAGTATTTCTGCCGCATCTGTTTTTGGTTAACATACGAAAATCTTGACTTTGAATAAGAAAGAATTATACCGGTTAGAAATCGGCAACCCATTTAGTCACGATGCAAGTTCTTAAACTTAACGTTTGCCGTTTTGCTTTACTATTAGTTTGCTTGTAAAGTGATTTCTTTCATAATAGACTTCACCTAATATAAGCTTTACTTAAAGTGTTAATGATGTCGGCAAATAAGAAGTGTTGATTATGAGGGTATATAATATAGATAACAACTGAGCGAAGATTTTAAATAATTAAGATCTTTCGATCCTAATTTTTGTGGAACATACTCTCTAGAGGTTGCTGAAAAGCAATCTCTCGAGAATGTGTTCCATAATATAATAGTTCTTGGGCAGAAAAGAAGCGGAATTTTTTCTTACAAATTTTCTACTAGTGGAATACTAGGTGAATGGGAATGAGTCGACTCTGGGTAAGTGTCGTGGTAGGTCTTACGTTAAGGTGTAAAATGGTAGAAGTAAAGAAGACAGCTTGTCTGAACATTTTTCTATGGAAATAGCCATAGGCATGCGTCGGTTCGTCTGTGATAAAAAGTCTGTTTGATGGACCTGAAAACAACAGCAATTAAGAAGTGGTTTCGTGCTCCTCACAACCTTTCAATCAGAGGCCTTTTTGCCTGATGCAGTTGACCGTCATGCACGGGACCCTGTTGGTTTGGTTTTAAACTGACTTATTTGTTACACTGAATCAAACAACAGAATTCTCACCTTTTTATATTATTTTCTATTTGCTGAAAGCCCACGAGTGCTTTGTGTAATCAGCAATTACAAATGTTTCATTAGTATAATCTGGTTTGGATATTGATATAAAGATAAGTATAATTAAAGGTAGCCAATTTTTAAACCCAATTTCTGGCGTCAAGGGGCGATAATCGCTGATTAAATTTGGGAGTAGGCGGCCTGGTCGTATAATGAGATCTAATCTAACTTGATCGGTATCTGAGTTGACTTCAGCTCCGCGCATAAAATTTAAACAAAAAGCATTTCTTACAAATAGGTTTCGACGCAGCTCGGAATAACAGGTGTGGTCTCAATAAACTTCGCTTCTACTCTTCTGTCGCCTTCTTAAATCATCATATTTCTCACTTTCTGCATGGTTGCTAGCTTTTCAAGCAGACTTATCTAATCAAGCTCATTCGTGTTTCTTCAACACCCTCAGAATGAACCTGTGCTTTATACAAAAACCAGACTCTTACAGTTCAAATATGTGTCCCGCCAGAGCCAGAGACAGTTTCAAATTAAAAATTGTCTTGTTTTGGGGTTTATTCTTATTGGTCAGATATGCTGGCTGTGCGTTTTGGTACAGTGGATATTGACTCAGAACGAGAAATCGGGGAGCCGAGTTCGAATTCCAGTTGAATTCTTTGCATTCACTTACACGCAGATATCCTTGGGAAAGGTATTAATCCGTCCAGCTATGGGTTAAATTTCAAAACGTATTGGGTTCTATAGCCTTGACTGGCAAGCAGTCTGCCGAAGAAAGTAATGGCCACCTACTGCAGGATAATCTCCTGCTCACTCAGTGATGTCTGTTTCAAGACATGATCGCCCAAGCGTGTATCACGTATGGAGCTTAATTGACTGATGTCACGTATATTAAAGCAATAGATAATTAATTTTATTTTTAAATGTATGTCTGTGGTTTGAATAATAAAGTGTATAATGGTGTATATGCAACCATCCAAAATATTCGTGTATTTTGTTCGGTTTTGTTTAGTTGATCTATTAAGTCAGGTAAATCAGTATAACGAAGATATATATCATCAATATAACGGAAGTATGTTGACTGTTTGGGTAAAATAATTTTGAAAGGGCCGGATTCGAGAAATTTTAAAAGACACATGTCATCACTCCACTCAGAGGCGATCACATTGGTCATCCAATTTTTTTATTAAATGTAAAGTAAGATCTAAGATAATCCCGCTGTATGTTCATGAAGGAAAACTAAGTTAAAATAACGCCATGGTGATGATTGAATGTCACAAATCCAGTATCCCATATATTCGCTTGTTTATTCATAGATTCACCTGGCATGGGCTGGTGTCTTGGTTGGTGATACTTTGGAAAAGTTCCACTTCTGTCACCACAGACTAACGAACCGGCTCTTTCCCTTCTTTAAGCAAGAACTCTGATTCTCTTCTACACCTCCTATCATCACCACAGGCGGCGAGCAACTAACACAGATGGCGCTCAGAACTATTGCTCATCCTTACAAGACTACAACCGGGACTTCTTAACTTCCAGCCAAGTAGTATTTGATCCATAAAGTTTTATATAATTTTTTTTACTTTCGTTTAACGGGAGACCATTTTAAAGGTTTCTTTCGTATATTTTGTTGTTGTAAAAACTACCGCGCGTCAGATGTTGGACATCATTAACACATTACTCCATACGGATTCTACGCCATTATAGTACGGTTGGATAAAAAACATATTTTCCGTTTAACAAAGCAAAACGCTAACAACGGAATGTTTAGTTTACGTGATTAAGTTGATGGCAATAAACGACTCTAGAGATAGTCTTTCCATCTTTCAATAGATCGTAATGTAGAAAATGGAAATAATAAGGAAACTTATACTTAACAGTGTTGACAGCCAACCGCCTTCGGTTCACTACTCCAGGATTTTTTGTCTGGATTTACTTACATAGCCTTAAGTTTAAAATCATGGTTTTCCTTCCTCAAGATGAACCGAAGCAGTTGGTTATGAGGCGCCAGTTGACCGAGGTCGTCTTTTCGTGTTCAAGATGTTACATAATTAGCTGCACAAATTAAAATGAATTTATAGAAAGAAAATAAAGCATAAAATCAAAGTTGCATGCCTTTCACGTTTCTCCAAACACACATTAAGAACTTCAGATAAACTCTGTTGGCAATGATTACTTATTTTGTGATAATTATTTTCTTTTTATTTTGGTATTCCATTTATATCTAAAATTCGTTTTATTTTTCAATACCTGTAACAATGCGATGCAAAAAAATGTTTGGCATTCCCGTTTAAAAACTTGCTGATTGTGGAATTTTGTATTCGTTTCTCAAGTGATAGGTCACATTTAATCCAGTTTCCATTTTTTTATAATCATATCGCCCCAAGCAAGGCAGTTTACTGCCACTGTTGCGCAGGGGTTTACATAGGAGGTAAGTTATGAGAAAGAGGGACAGGGTATAGGGAGTGTCAGGAACTGGGTAAGAGAATGATAACAATACTGATGAGAGTGGAATGGACGGAGAAAGAAGCGAGTGAGAGAGAGAGAGAGAGAGAGAGAGAGAGATGATGCAAGTCAGTGAGATAGATGTCTATTGACTTTACATTTAAATTCTTGGAGATTGTAGCTATCAGGGAAGCAAGTAAACGGAAGGGAATTCTACAGACAGAAAGTGCGATAAAAGAAACAGACAGAGTAGAATTTGCGTTTACATTTTATTGGTTTCACAGTAAAAGGGTGGGACCTAGTTGCTAATCTTGTGGCTCGAGTAAATACATACATAGTGGGAACCAGTGAGCTATGTTCATCGGAGTAGAAGCCGTGAAAGTATTTGTAGAAGAGACACAGGGAAACCACATTACGCCGGTGAGAAAGGGACTTTATCTGAGCTGCCAAGTCGGTATCGATCACATTACAAATTTTTCTTTGGATGTTGTCAAGGACCCCTAGGTGGATAGCAAGTAGCACCCGACCAGATATGGCAGCAGTATTCAATGCACGAGTAAGTTTCACAATTAACTTGATATGTTCTTGAAAAATTGAAAGATTTACGTCACATCTCTAGTGTTTGACGTAGATCCAATTCAATGGACTATTTTAAAACGTTTTCATTTAGAATGGCTTCTCTTCCAGAACGAATAATACAGTCACCATTTTTGTTTTTTTCAAGAATACCTGCTGAGCTTTTACTGTATATTACACGTTGCATACATACCTCGGTAGCAGTATTAGCCTTTTGCACTCGATACAGCAAATAATATTGAGTTGGGTTTTAAATGTTAAAACCCTTGAAATTTGAAATACAATGATAAACTAACTCAGTCGTAACATTTCACCGGAATCTTGCCTTGATTCGTTGACTCATAATTGATAGCGGTAAAATATGCGATTACCTTTCGAACACTCTTTTATTTCTTGATGATGATGACTGTGTGCAAAGTAAATTGCCTTTAACCCTCTAGGGCCATTCGTATCATATTTGATACAGTATTTCCCTATAAGGAAACATTTGGTATTTGCCTATAAGGAAACATTTGGTATTCATTGACTGAGCAGTCAGTACTGCTTTCATTTGAAATTTATAAAATATTTCTCTTAAAAAAATTTTCAGGAAAATATTTCTTTCAAGGCTTGTTTTCATACTGTATCAAATATGATACGAATGGCCCTAGAGGGTTAAGGTCAATTTACGTTGAAAGTTCCGGTTCTCGCCTGAATCATCGTAGTTATGCAGCACTGGCTGATACTTTAAGAACAACAGGCATTGTACATCACTGAAGGCCTCTATTCCAGGTTAAATAAATATCAGTAACTGACACCATCAAAACGCGGTGAGCTACGATTTTGCAGAGTCACAACCATTATTTTCCGAAATACCATGTCTCTTCAGAACGTAAGCACTCACGGTTCTTTATAGATGCCTACATTTCATTATAGGTGAATTGCCACGACATTTATAAAAGATAATGTAGTAGCTTCTCGTTGACTAGTCCGATATTTAAACTAGACTCGTCGATTTGAGTTTCGACACTGATAACCGTCATGACAAATGCATATCCACCCCTGGTGTCAATAAGAATGACATAGTCTAAAAAACAAGATCTTTTTATATATCATCTCGAGATGAGATATGTATTTAATAATATATTAATAAAAAAGTTTTTTGGCGGTTTTAAACACGTAATGTATACAAAGAATGTATGTTGTGGTGCAGTGAAGTCGAAACGACAAATCGGGATGACGAGTTCTAATTCCAGTTCAATCCTTTGCATTCATTTACGCACAAATATTCTTCAGAAAGGTATTAATCCGTCTATTCCCTCCTTAAATAACAGGACAGATTGTGTTCTATAGCCTTGGCTGGAAACCAGTCTATCGCAGGATGTAATGGCACCATTGTTTAGATCAGTGGTTTGCAGGAAGAAAATGCTTGAATGGTTTTCAATTCTCAACAATGATATACGAAAAGAAAGAGGGTGGTTCAGTAAATACTTAAGTCTAAACTTTATTGTGCATTAGTTAATAAATTTGTCTCATAGGTGATTAGTTTTATTTATATACCGTAACCCTTCAAAAGCAATTATGGCAGATCACGACTTCCTGTCTCTTGTTGTTCTAAGCAATATTTGCATTTTACCATCCCAATTCGTTCTTGATTAGTCTCCTAAATTCATTAGGTCGGTGAATAACAGTTTTACTCTGACTTTATTACCTTAAATGTCTTGTGTATGTTTTTCATTAATGTTTGAGCAACTCGTATTTCCCCTTCACTATTTTCACCTGTTTATTATTTCTGATGTGGCTCTATATATTCCTCTTGTTTCTATACAGCAGTAGTTCTAAACTTTTTTTACGTAATCGATCACATGCAAATTTTCCATCGGTAACCTGCACATTTAATATTCAAAAGCATACTAAAATTGTTTGATTGTTAATACATCATAAAGTCAGTTTATAAAATAGTGAACTGACAAAGGGAGGTAACAAATAAATATGTAATATAATAATCTGGCCCCACCCGAAGAAGGAAGCTGATGCAAGCGGGGGCGTTTTCCGGCCGTTGAAAGGAACGGATGTTTGTTTGACCTTATTTCCGGCAGTAGCGGAAATGGCTACAAGAGGCAGACAGAACAGGTGTCTCTGAGAATTTACGTAGGCGTCGTGTAGGCGTCGCGGATCGAGGCAAAACCCGGAAGAAACAAGTTCCGGTTTTGGAAGATATAAAAAGACCTCGAAAACAAGGATTCGCCAGAAGTCGAAGAAGAAGCTAGAAGAGTCACAGTCAGAGTCAGTCAGTCTCGACAGGCAGTCTAGGCAGAGAGACGTAGAGGAGAACAGATACGACGACACCCCCCCCCCGTCACCCTGCCAACCTTGGAAGAGCACTCTCTCACTCTCTGTTCACTAGGCTACACGGTCCATCTTTCATTAATAAAAATATCACTTGATATATTTTTATATACAGACGTGTTTGTTATTTATGGATATGTAACAAATATTTCTGCTACTATTATTTTAAAAAACAAGCGAAAACAAACTTGAGAATTGAAAACCATATATATATATATATATATATATATATATATATATATATATATAGAAATTAGAGCAACACACAGCTTAGGGGGGGTCAAAAAATTCAACAAGAAAGATGGGAGATATGCAACATAATAATAGAAGGAAACCACTTCAAGTTCAAAAGCACATCTACATTCGTAATAAAAACAATATAGGCGATATCATCCAGAATAATAGTCATTCACGTATTCTGTCAATGATATCCTAAGCATCCTCTTATGTTATCACATCTATGTCGCTTCGAGTTTTCAGCTGTAACAAAATTGTCTAGCATTCACTCACATACAGGAGGATAAATGTGACATTATTCTCTTTGTTTCTAATGAAATATTAATATCTCATTACTTTTCTTCTGTTTTTTCCTAACATGGTGTACCTTCGGATATCTTTGTCACACTTTCCGTTGTCTGATTGTATGCTACACAGGTAGTTAAATGCATTTGTCTGAAAGACTGTGATGCTTCGAAATCGAAGCTTACACGTTTCGCTGCCAACCTTGCAAAGGACCATAAAACAAATCTTATAATTAATGGTTAGTCCTTCCTTCTTTCTTTTTTCATCTTTCCTTGAAGCTTTCGTAGGTTTTTCGTGTGAGTCTGACATGAGCAGCCGTCTGCGCATTTGTAACAAGGGCAGATAGCTTTGCATTTCGTCTGGTTCACACACCTACCGGACATTTTTAACAGGAGCAAAAGTTTATCCTTAATTTCCTGCTTAAGATTTGGTTTCCGGTTTCTCCTAAATTGTTTTCGTTCTGCTTCACAACCACTATCCCCTTGTTATTGCACATTGCCTGAAAACACCACATGGTATAAATCTATGTCTCGTAATAACTCGTTTACAAATGAAAAATATATAAAAGTTTTACAATATAACTGTATTGAACAATTTTTAATACAACTGTGTATTGGTCTAATTTTATTATGACCAAAAACGAAGTAATTAATATATATATATATATATATATATATATATATATATATATATATATATATATATATATATATATACTGCCGGCCATAATTATTAGACCACCCAGTGTTGTATAAATAATATGTTGTTCATACTATTTTTTAGTAGTTATTGCCAAGTGAATAATTGTAAATGAAAATACAATGGTTCTTTTCTTAATTCTGCACAATAACATGTGGATCAAATGAATTTATAAGTATTTAATAATTACCTATATTGCAGTTTCATCAATGAAAAAATGAAGAAAATTTAGGGTGCTTTGCTTCCTTGCCTTGTAAAATTTTTCAAATTAATGATAACAAAAGAAACATTCTATTTTCATTTAGAATTATCCATTTGGCAATAAATACTAAAAATAATATGAAATACATCATTTCTTTTAAAATACTGGGGTTGCCTAATAATTATGTCCGGTAGTGTGTGTATATATATATATATATATATCTATATCTATATATGTATAGTCACTCGCAGACAGATCTGTTTCGCTGTATCACAGCTCATCAGTACTGTTAGACATCATATTGCTTTTAACCCAGGATTGAAACCCGACCGAATTGGAGTCAGTCGGCGATTCTACCTCTGAATGCTAAAAAAAAAAAAAATTGTTTCTGTCTATTTCTTATTTAATAAGAAAAAGAAGTTATGTATTTCACAAACGAATGAGGGAATATTTTTGACAACGAAGAAAAGTTTTACAGCGAAAAATTTTTCATAAAACCAGGGACAGTGCCGTCTCTCGACTCATAACAATATTTACGAATACAAATATTTTGTCAGAAGCATGCCAGAAATTTTTGCATCAAAATGATAAAACATTCTGCCGATTTGTAATAATATAAGTTTTTGTTTGTGTTGAGTGAAAAGTTGTCGACCTATCAAAAATAACGTTGATATACTGCCATTTAATAGTTGGCTACTCCCAAGTCTTAAAAGAAATGTCTAGTATCTAAGACAGACTTCATAAATCACGCAAGGGCGCATTTCCTTTGCGACTGAAATGCTTCTTCAACATTGCCCAACAATTTTTAATAAAAGTTCTTTTATGAATGGCTTTTACCCAAAGGCTTTAACATAAGTTGGCAGCTAACGATCGAATGGCAAATTGTGTTGGAAACAAGGATGAAAATCTTAACTTCCTCCATCACACTTTCTCTGCCACAGAAATACATATGCATCGAGTTATGCTTCCATGTGCCTCTATTTTCGTGGTACTATTTAAATCAATGTAAACAGATCCATCAACGTAGCTGTTCCTATTGCCATTTCTTTAAATATTGAATATATAGTAGGTACCTTCGCTCATTTCCGATAACTGACTTTAAATTGAAATTTTAAAAATAATAAGTTTCGTTTAAGCTTTAAAATTAGTTTTAATTGAAAGCCAAGAGATTAAATTTCGTAATTTCTGTAAGCAACATACACCAGTGTGTTTTAAAAGGAAATTATATTGATTGAAATCAAAATCTTTTCTAATTAAAAAATATATTCAATTTTTCTGCCATTTTTGATTGATCGACACATTTCGTAAACACTAGTTAAGTTTCGGCTTTAAAAATCGCGCAAAAAATAAAATATACCTTGCTGACACATTAATTAAGTCAATGTAACTTATCTTAATCTGATTTAAAGCAATGATACTTGCTTACTGACTGAAATGTACCATAAAAGCTTTTCGTAACTACAGTAGTCCCCTTATATCTGTTTTATGAGAAGTGAGGAGCGATATAATGACAGCCGGAAGTTGTCAAAAAAGTATGGCGTCCAAACACACTTGAGTCAGAATGAATGAGCTTTTCTGTAGTTTTCCATGTAAAGGAAATAATCCAAAACGCTTGTTAACTTCTAAAATTTATATGACCGCTATAGAAACTTGTTATGACCCCTATGAAACATCGTACTTAATAGAAATGAACATATTTACACACAATGTTTTAAAATTATTTTAAAAATATGGCTGCAGAGCGATTTTTATTAAACTTTTCAATTTTCGATAGGCAATATAATCATCAATTCTTAACTAAAATTATCTAACCGTAACAGTTTTTAAAGATTTTAAAAAATATTTTAAAACTTTATAAATTGTTATAATAACAAAAAATGAAAACAATTCCTTTAAAATTTCATTAGTTATCGAAATTTTTTTTCTTAAGACTATAATGTCCTTAATTTTTATTATTTATTCAAACAATTAAAAGCTTATCAAATTAAATAATATCAGAGTTTTATTGCATTTTTTATTTTACTCTTCGGAGCAGATTTTCGGATACTGTTCCAAAATTTAAAATTAAAAAAATAGATGATTCATATTCCCTAATGAGTTCTGAGTTAAACGAATAAAATAAGTTTGCAGCCAATTAAAATTTATTAAAATTTCATAGATTTACGTAGAGGAAGGGAACAGATGTAAAAAATATATATATTTTACTAAGATTTGAAAAAAATAGTAATTTCAAAAATAATTTCATTCATTTGTGAATGAGTACTGAAAGTTTCATTAAAATCCAACAATTATTTGATTTTTGCGAGAATTTCCAATTTAATATGTTTGTCACCGCTTTGGTTAACCGTTAACTCAAAACAAAGTTTTCTGCCAAAATTTCAAACATGTTAAAAGGGATTAAAAAGTTCTAATAAATAAATAAATTTACTTTAATCTTTCCTCTTAATAATATTAAAAACATTTTGTTGGGAAAGGGTCGTTTTTATGAAGTTTTGGACCTTTTTATTCATACTATGCTGTTTTTAAGCGATTTAATGGAGATACCTAAATAGCTGATTTTAGTTAAAAATGCATCACGTAAAATTACTGATACCCGCTGACAAAAAAGACAAGACGAAAGATGTATAATGAAAGTTTAATAAGCAGATTTTTAAAAAGAAAAATAGTTTTATATTCTTCTTCTTCATGTGCAGTGTACTTTCAAGACGTAGGTGATCATGGACTTCTACTTGGCTCTGTCTCTTGTACTCAATATTTTGTTTTGTATCTCTAAGCCCCGCTCCTCAAACCATTTGCTCAGACATAACAATGACGTGTCGCGCTGCTTTCCCTAGTCTCTGGTTCCATTTATCCGACCTGTGAGTATTAAGTTCTCCAGGCCATCTATCCACATTACTTTCTTATTTGTCTCTTCCTGATATTTAGTATCAGTTTTCTTCTCGTTTGCATCCTTTCCAACACTTCATCGTTGCACACGTGCTCCGTCCATGGTCTCCTCAGCATCCTTCTGTAAAACCAAATTTCTGCTACCTCAAGCTTCTCCTTCATCTTTGATCAGATCGTCCAGCATTCAATTCTGTAGTCTTCGAATAAAAAACATTTTCATATTTATTCTATCCAAACAACAGTGTTACGCAAAAAAGGTGGAATCCAACGGTGAGTACCAGAGACTTGATATCATCTGTTTCTCCGATATCTGTGTTCAATCCATGTGTATGTCAGTACTGAAAATATTTATACTCTGTTTCTCATGGAACAACATAAATTGAGTTATGTAATTATGTAAGAGTTCTATTTCAGATAACAGTAAACGCTTATAAAATCAATTCTATTCACCAATAAATATTTCAGTTCAGTTCACTTTTGGGATTCTACAATTAACTTGGAAGCTAGTACTACTTGCCGCAGAATTAGACCATTAATGACGAAATGGGTTCACTTATCAGACTTTTCTGGAGAGACAACGAGAAAGATATTAAGCAGATCTTTTACCCTTCTTATAGCACCAATGTTCATATAGCTAAAAAAATAAATAAAGGTTTTTGCTAACACGGAAGGAAAACTACCAATCCTGCTTAAAAATAAGTTGAAAAAAAAAAAGACAACCAACAATTAAACTACGAGAAAACCCTGGATGTATGGTCATCAGCAAACGGAGGAGCCCAAACTGCCGATTACAGGTTGGAGATACTAAAATCAAGCAAGTACAAAAATTCAAGTACTTGGGAAGTGTTCTAACGGAAGACGGAATGTGCGACACTGAGATCCGAAGGCGAATTGGAATAGCCAAGGACGCAATCCAGAAGCTGAGCAGAGTATTAAGAAACAGGAAAATTGCGCTAGAAACAAAGAAGAGTGTACTGGATTGCTATGTAAGGCCTGTTCTTCAATATGGCAGTGAACGCTGGACAATATCATCAAAGATGAAGGAAAAAATTGAAGCAACTTAAGTGTGGTTCTACAGAAGGATGCCGTGAATATCATGGATCGAACATGTGAGCAAAGATGAGGCTTTAGAAAGGATGGAAACGAAAAGGAAATTAATACTGAGCATCAGGAAGAAGCAGCTGAAGTTCTTTGGACATGTGATGAGGAAGAAATTCCGGGAGAATCTTATACACACTGCATAGATTGATGAAAAAAGAGACAGGGGAAAGTAGCAGGTAACATATTTGAAGGGCTTGAGTATGTAAATAGCAGAGCTTGATGTGACATAACAGGAGCAAGCGTGCTAAGAGCTGCCATGGATAGAGAGACGTGGAAAGCTATGATCGCTTACGTCCGGCTTGGTTGGTTGGTTGGTTGGTTTGTTTATAAGGCAAATCAACCTCGGCGGGTCATTTATTGCCAACTAAATTTTATTTATTTATTGCTGGTAATACCTTTTCCTTTCAACAATTTATTGTTGTTTTTTATATAGTTTTGTGTCTAGTAATACTTTTTTCTTTTCGAGTATGAAGATTCATTGGGATTTATTTTTAAGGGCAGGGTCCCCAAGTCCTACCATTGTTATTTAACCCATAACTGGAAGGAGGGGACGGATTAATACCATTCCCAAGGGTACCACTGCTTAAGTGAATGCAGGGTATTCAACTGGAACATCCGTCACTATACGCTTACAGCACCTGGTATTCTCAAGCGGTCACCGATCCAAGTACTGACCAGTCTCAATGTTGCTTAACTTCGGTGATCGAGCGAGAACCGGTGTATTCAACGTGATAGACCGTAAGCCCTACATCCTGAAGGGACATGGCACACAGAAGAAAAAATATACTTAACACTGTATGGCTGATCGAAGGGCTACATAGACTAAAGTCAATGGGCAGGACAGAAGATAAATGACGATACGAAGCTGAAGGACATCGGGATATGGCACATACAAGATTGTCGACGTTATGAAAACCTCTTAGTCTTTAGACCGAGATATGTATAGCGAACAGCTGCTCAACGAACCTGTTACCAGACACGTTCGTTGGACTGCAGCAGCAGCAGCAGCAGAAGAAGAAGAAGAAGAAGAAGAAGAAGAAAAAGAAGAAATAAATGAGTGAAGCGTAGCCAATATTTGAGAATGAGAACCATTGTGCCAATGTCAAACACCGAATTCTCTTACGAAATTCATGAATTTCTTTCTTCTCTCTTCCCAAATATGGATTATATAGTAAACATATTTTCCGCTATCTTCTAGAAAAAGGAGCTGCACAAAGATTGTAGACTCGATGGTATCCCTGCTGGAACTCTCAATAAAGGTGCCTCTGGATTCTTTTTTCTCACGATCTACAATGCATGTTTTGCTGCTACTTGCAATCCGAATTGCTGGATATGCACTTCAAAATTTATTAGACTATCGGCACATGTCATGTACATCATTTTTGGCAAAATCAGTCAGTTATGTGCTATACGTGATACATGCTTGGGCGATCATGTCTCGAAATAGACATGACTGACAGGACAGAAGATTATTCCGCAGTAGATTGCCATTATTTTCTGCGGTAGACTGGTTGCCAGTCAAGGTTATATAACCCAATCTGTCCTGTTATTTAACCCAAAACTGGAAGAAAGAGACAGATTAATCTCTTTCCCAAGGTTATTTGCGGTAAGTGAATGCAAAGAATTCAACGGGAATACGAACTCGTCTCTGCGATTTCTTGTTCCGAGTCGATATCCACTGCACCACAATGAAAATACCACATGTTTTAATCAATTCTGGATTGGGTAAAGCATCTCATCTCGCAATGTCATCTTTGAACAATCTGATTTTCGCTTCTATTTGCGAATGGCTATTGAGTCAGTTGGGCTGTTAAATCTGATATTTCAATGGTGCTTACCAGAGTTTAACATGCTGGGTTTTTACACCAATAGACAGGTTATGGTGTTTCTGGCCGTTTCATTGATTTGGTTAAAATTTTTCTACCAAACCACATAATGAAAATTGCTTGAACGGCCACTCCTCTAAATCATTTTACACTAATGCTGGCTTCTCCAAAGGTTCTTTATTTTCAACAACGACCTTCCTGGAGTCATCAGTTCCAGATTCGGTATGTATGTTGGTGACACAGTACGCCTACGAAGTAAACCTGGCAACTTTTCTCGACTGCCAATCAATTATCAGAGGAAAGTGATGGCTTCTAAATGCTAACTTTTGAAAACAAAACCGCTATTTTTTAATCACTGTAAAGAAAGATTTCTTTCTTTCTCTCTTTCTTTCTTTCTTTCTTTCTTTCTTTCTTTCTTTCTTACTTACTTTCTTTCTAAGGAGATTAGCGCATTTCGATTTCACGGTCTTACGTTTTCCGCTAATATGAAGTGGCGAAATTATATTGAATCAATTCTTATGTTTGCTGCTAGAAGATTTGCTTCACCGTGAAATCTTTTTCTTATCAGAACGCAACTTACATATTTATAAAGCTACCATTCGTCGTTGTACTAAATATTGTTGCCATATCTTGTTTGTTACTCCTGATATATATCTCGGGATTATTGAAGGAAAAACTTGAAGCAATTAAAATGTGGTTCTACAGAAGGATGCTGCGGATATCATGAATCGAGCATGTGAGCAATGATGAAGCTTTCAAAATGATGGAAATGAAATGGAAATTAATACTGATCATCAGGAAGAGACAGCTAAATTTTCTGGGATATGCAATGAGGAAGGAGGGCTTGGAGAATCTGATACTAATAGAGAGGAAAAGTGACATGGGAAAGCAGCGGATATCAGATTTGAACGGCTTGAGCAGGTGGATGACAGAATGGGGGTTTCGTGGTATAACAGGAGAAAACGTGCTAAGAGCCACTAGGGACAGGGAGACGTGGAAAACAATGATCGCGTAGGTCCTGAAAGGACAAGGCACATAGAAGAAGAAGAATGTTATTGATTCTGACAGTTTGCAATCCCCTTAAAATAGTTGCTTTTCTGCAAATATTTTCATGAGAGGTGTTTAGATGAGATGTAAATATATCGTTCTCATGGATTTAAGCGTACGACTAGATTGGCACTTAGGTTACATACATTTACTGTCAATTTAAATGGAGTTAATTCTATTCTAATAATGTCTTTTCTCGCACTGAAGAAGGTCGGAGCGTACAATGGTCGAAACGTGAATATGGCAGCAAAGATGAAGACAGCAGTCCGGATAACGTAAATAGTGTAAATGGAATTCATACAGGAAGCTCGGATGCAAACACTTCAGTGTGTTTGGGCATTAATCTGAGGACATTGTAGAGAATTTGGAAAGTTTTGATGAGTATAATTATGATTAGGAAGCTGTCTATTCATCTATCCACAGGATTCAGGTTCAGTACAGATGCTTGCATCAAGTGACATGAGACGGTAGTGGTTGCCTGAAGATCACATGTCTAGTAACAGGACTGAGCGCCATAGCTGTCAATTTCTGCAACCACATTCCCTCAGCCTAGACTACAATCCCCATGATTAGTCTGTGTGCGGAGTACTTGAGCGAGAGAATAATAATTCTGTGGAATTCTCTTCAAGTTTCTTCGTTCTCTGACTCCTTCAATATTCAAACCTTAAATACAACATCAATCACAATATTCTGTCTTCCTGAAACCTGTTCTTTTATTGTCCTTTCTTCTCACTAACTCCCAGTAACACCTTGCATCTTAAAAGCGGTGTGAATTTGTTTGGGGTGAAATGATTAAAATTTCGACAGAAACATGCTCAACATCTTTTAAAGAAAAAGATCTAACTGCAGTAGATATCATAGATTTGTGGCCACAACATCATCAATGACATCAACAAATTAACATGCAAGTGTGCAGCTTAGAAGGTGAGAATGACAGACAACAGATCGACCTTGAGGTTAACTAACTAGACTGGCGGTAATTCTACGCAAAGCCGTGGTTAGTAAAAGAACCAGCAGCAAAATGTCTTTAAGGAATTCAATCCATAATGGCAGAGAAAAATACAGTAGCAAATGATGGCATCTGGGAAAGGCTTATTCCAAGGAAGAACAATGTATGACAAGGAGGCCTAAAGCCGTTAAAGAAAAGGAAAACGGCGTTGTATTAATTTTATTTAATACCGCAAGAACAAAGAAACCATATTATTTACGGCGTGAATTTGAGATTTAACAAATTGTCTATATTCTAGGGGGAAAATCTCTTCCATTAATTTCCGACAACCTAATCTTAACTTAGATATATGAATCTTCTGTTTCGCATACTTCAGATAAGAATTGCGCAAATAAGTACTTCAGGTAATATAATATATTCGCAACAACATCAGATATACGCACGTGTGTGAAATCGGACACGCCTTAAAATGGAGCTGCAGGCGATTTCTCTGATTTTTTAAAATAATTTATTGCATTAAAATACATTAATATAAAACATTTGCTTTCATATATATAACGCAATATGTGTATAACAGCGGAGGTTTGGTTATATTTTGCGTGTGTATACTCATACTTACAGTTGAAAAAATGTACTTAAATCATTTTAGATGCGCAGATTTAACATTTTCTCAAGGGTAAATCCCCTAGCTTATGTAACTCATATATATATATATATATATATATATATATATATATACGAGTTTTTCAAAACGGAATAGTCGTAGACAACCAGATGTCTTGCACTTACGAAAACATTTTTTTCCTACTTTGTTCCTTACTCATTCTATTCATCTTGTCAGATTTCAATCCACAAATTCACACACACACACACACACACACACACACACACACACACATATATATATATATATAAATTATTGAATTTATATTTCTTCTGACATTTTTATTGCTTGAAATTTTATTTTATCGAATATTTCGTAGTTAAAATATTCTGCCTCTTTTTAGATGTGATAAATAAACTGTTTAATAAATACGAGCCGCTTATTTGAAAGTTCCCATTGTGTTAACGCTGAAAATAATTGTGGCATATATATATATATATATATATATATATATATGCCGTGTCCCTCCAGTTCGTAGGTGATCATGGATATTTACTTGGCACTGTCTCATGTCGCTCTCAAATTTCTTTCTCTTGGTATCTCTCCCAAACCTTGATCTTTCATCCATTTGCTCAGACCTATCAAGTAGGTCTCGCGCTGTTTTCCTCTTTCTCACTTTCCCTCTATCTATCTTGTGATTATTAAAATCTCCCGGCACTTCTTCCTCACTACATATCCCATAAACCACATCTGTCTCTTCCTTATATTAATTGTGAGTTTTCTTCTCGTTTCCATCCTCTCCAACACTACGTCGTTAGTCACGTGCTCACTCCATGATATCCTCAGCATCTTTAAAACTACATTTTTGCTGTTTCTTCTTCATCTTTGAGGAGATCGTCCAACATTCTCTGCCATAAAGAATGACAGACATCACATAGCAATCCAACATCCCTTTTCTTTGTTTCCAACGAGATTTTCCTGTCTTTCAGTACTCTGGTTAGATTTTAAATACGTCTTTTTCTATGGCAGTACATCTTTGGATCTCAACATTCTCTGTCAACACGCTTCCCATGTATTTAAATTTCTTTACTCGCTTTATTTTAGTTTCTCCGACCTGTAGTTGACATTTCGGGGTTTTCTTTTTGTTGATGATCATGTAGTCAGTTTTTTTTTTAAGTTTATGCTTAGTCCTTTCTTCTCGCTTTCTCTTGCTACCTTCTGTAATAGGTCCTGGATTTTCCTTTATGTACCTTCTATCAGCACTGTGTCATCTGCGTATCGTACATTGTGGAAATTGTGGCCGCCAAAGACGAGCCCTGGCAAGGGTTTTATTTCTCTCGGAATTATTTTGCTGTATAAGTTGAATAGATCCGGTGAGAATACACATACTTGTTTTACGCCTATTTCTATTTTGGTATTAGCAGTATAGCCCGGCGTTGCTCGGGTGTAATGAAAGCTTTAAAGCTAACCCATGGTCCTGGAGCTCAGACTCTTTGGGCGTTGGCACGAAAACTAAAAAGCAATAGTTGTTTCAAGTTAAAGCGAAGCCGTAAACTGAAAGAAAAATGAATGGATGTATGTTAAATTTTGATTTCCTGGTATCGATATCAAATAAGTTTTTTTCGTCGTAAACTAAACTTTGAAGACTAAATAAGTCCTCTGAGTAACTGGTATCATGGCTGAGACTAAGAACTAAAATAAAAGGGCTGAAAAACTGATTTTGATCAGACCCGGTAGGATATCGGAGTATCGATTTCCAATATCGGAGTGAAATAAGTCATCCAAGGATAAACTAACCTAAGTAAGTCCATGAAAACTTATCGTACCCATCGAGAGTAAGATTGGAGAAAATGAGCCATATTGATAGCTGAATATAGGTTTTTGATCAGATTCGATAGAAAATCGGGGGTACCGATTTCCGATATCGGGGATATTATCGATTTTCTGCACTATTGTAAAAACTGCAACCATGAAACTTCTGAATATCGTTTCTTATTTCTTTGTCTATGAGTGTATCAAATTTGATTAAAATCGGACCAGTCCTTCTATAACCCGATTTTTTCGATTATCGATTTTCGATATTTATCCGGGGTATCTCGACACAAAATCTAGCTAATAACACTCACAGACGCTTATAGTACAACTGTGTAAATTTTCAAGAAAATCGGTTCAGCCGTTTCGGAGTATATAAGTAACGGACACACACACACACACACACACACATACACACGTATACAAATTTCATTTATAAATAAGTTTAGATAACTGTTGAATTCACTTTTTATCCGTACGCAAAAACTTAGCTGTCAATATATATTCTTGATTATCCTAATGTCTTTTCCGAAAAGGTTTCGAAGTTGTCGAGCATTTCTATAAAATCTTTGTGGCGTACTTTGTTAAATGCCTTTGCGTAGTCTATGAAATACAGACAGAAGTCCTTCTGCATTTCCATTGCTCTTTCAGTTAGCATTCTGGGCATGAATACGGCATTATTGTTCCGGTATCTTTCACAATGCCACACTGTGCTTGTTCTATCTCTGGGCCTATTCTGCTGCGGGCTCCATTCATCAGAATACGGATGATGAGTTTTGTTATGTTTGGTGGAATTCACATTCATTTGCATCTGGCTTCTTAGGTAGTGCTATGAAAATTTATCTGCTTAGGTCCTCCAGTATATTGCCGTTGTTGTAGTTTATTATTGTATTATTATTATTATTGTTGTGTCTGGCTATGCCAAAGTCTTGTAAGGGCATCAACATCTCAATTAAAATCCTATCGGATCCTGCTGCTTTATTTCTGTTCAATTTGGCCATTGCTGATTCCTCTTCAGCTATTGATATTTCTGGTTCATCCGTAATGCCTTTGCGTAGTCTATGAAGCACAGACAGAGGTCCTTCTGCATTTCTATTGCTCTTTCAGTTAGCATTCTGTGCAGGAAAATTGCATTTCCTTCCGGTATCTTTAACAAAGCCACACAGTTCTTGTCCTATATATAAATATTTAATTAATTTGTTCGAACATTATTTAAATATATCGGTTGTTAATAACATTTCGTCTATTTCCGAAACCCGGCCGATTTGTCGTCAGTCGGCGACTCTACCCCTGGGCCACGGGGCGTTCGGTGGAAGAAGGCAGTCGTTTTAGCGCATATCATATTACGCGCCTAATAGCTAGAGTGCTGAAATTCATTTTTACTGAATGAGGGATGCGTACATGCTAGAGTGGCTACTGTTTTTCAAAGTCTACTTTTCTTATAGAGTGCTCAATGAGGGTGTGAGAGCGTAATTATTGCGTATATATATATATATATATATATATATATATATATATTGTTATTCAAAATACACAAAAATGAAAATAACATTGTCATCTCATTTTGACAGGTATATTTAATAAAATTACACAAAAATATCTTGAAATACTAAACAGTAAATCTATTCAATAATATCACCATAGGCTTCAACGATATCGTTCAGACAACTAAGGAAACTCTTTCAATAATTCTGGAAGGTGTTTTTGTTTAAGTTGGTGAATACTCTCATTGCCTTCAATTCATCTTAGTGAAGTTTTGTTGCCTCTCGTTTAGTTGTGAACCACACATAAATGGGGTTGAAGCCTTTGGCGTTAGGTGACCAGATGTAAGAGGGGAAGTGGTCGCAGAAATTGTCTGATACCCATGGTTGTTTATGGCACGGTGCATAGTCCTGTTGGCCGACATTGGATCTTCAAGCAGCCATATTCTTGACCCAGGGTTGCACTAATTGAGTATGGAGCCCAGTGGGATGATGAATGAAGGAATAATCATCACTATTGATCACTCCAACCACTACTCTAATCATAACTATATGTATGTATGTATGCCGCATTCACCCTAGTCGGGTTGAGCGGGCTTCCTCCCTGACGGAGCAAGTCTCATTGGGATTTGTTTAAGGGCAGGGTCCCAAGTCCTACCCCGTTATTTAACCCATAACTGGAGGGAACGGACGGATTAATATCTTTCCCAAGGGTACTAGTGCGCAAGTGAGTGCAGTGTGCTCGACTGAAATTGGAACTCGGCTCACCGATTTCCCCCTCCAAGCCGACATCCACCGCACCACAACGCACATCCGTGAACGCTAACAGCACCTGGTATTCCCAAGTGGTCACCCAAGTAAGTACTGACCAGGCTCAACGTTGCTTAACTTCGTTGATCGAGCGGGAACCGGTGTATTCAACGTGACATGACCGTTAAACAAAATCATGAATCATAACTATGTTCATGCAAAACTTTCTTGTCTTCTGCACTGCCTTCTGATTGACGCCCAAACACTCTGAAATGTTCGTATTGGAGCTTCCGACGCGAATTCTTCTTACACTATTTATGTTTTTCGTACTACTATCCTCATCATTGTTGCCATATTCATGACGTTTCAACCGCTTTACCCTCCGACGGTCTTCAGGTGATTAGAATTTCGAATACTAGAACAATCTACCCCGGTGAACGAAATAAAGGGTTCAGTTTAAAATTCCAATCATCTGAAGAAGGTGGGAGCGTATAACCTCGAAACGTCGTGAATATGGCAATAAAGATGAGGACAACATTCCGAAAAACTTAAATATTGTAAACTGCGATAAAACTTCCATTTTTTTAAGATAGTAAGTCATCTTTTAATCAGTCGTTCCTTTACTCAGATAAAGGGAATGTAAGTTCGATCCGTACCGAGAAGTAGACCGGTAGTAGTTATTTTCACTCTTTAAATAGCGTCTACTCAAACACATGTTCCATAAAAATAACCTCCATAGTAAAGGAGCCCGTATTTAGATAACATGAAATGAATATCTCAAACCGAAGTGATCAAAATTCGAGGTAGAACGTATTCGTCTGGAGAACCATTAGAAAAAAAAAAACTAAACAGAAAGAAAGACGGTTTACGAACAGATAGCAGAAAAACAAACATTTATTATTTCCTTTGGTGTCGATTACACAAGCTTAAAGAAAATAACATTATCTGTTGTGACTCTGATACTTTTTTCGGCATTTTCTTACAATCAGCTTGTCTATTTATATACTATATTATCGTTATCTTTAAAATTTTATTAATACGACTTGCTTATTAGTAAATCTCTTCCATTTCTTAACCAATATAGGACAGTAACACACCTGCCATTCAAAGGAAAAAAAATCAAATAGTAAAGATTCCAAAGAAAAGGATGTAGCAAACGAGTTAAACCGTGTTGCAACACTAACATGGTTGCCACTTGTGTTGATTAATACTGTTTTAGAGATCGTTGGAGGCTTTTACAGGCTTGGCAAAATTTTATAATGGAAATATTTTCCTTTTTGTTTATCTGTTGTTTTTACAGCGTTTTAAATTCTTCCGCCATTTTTATTTTCAGTTACGCTCGTTGTCTCTTTTACTTTATATTTTCATACTCTGTTCACTGACAGTGCATTTTCGCCTGTCTTTATACTGACACCTCTTTTAAACATTATCTCTTGTGTCGTTGTTGTTCTTTTTTTTTTTCAAATAAAGCTCTTCTTATTTTCTAAGTCACTTTAGCCACGTCCTCACTTTTAACAATAACTGTTGCCTTTTTATCCGATTTCTTTGAATCTCTCTACAGATTTTCCTCTCTCTCTCTCTCTCTCTCTCTCTCTCTCTCTCTCTCTCAATCTTTTCCTTTCCTTAAATTGTCTTTTCTATTCTTCAAGTTTTACACCCGTTTTTCTGTCTCTTTGTCTCCATTTTTAACTTTTCTCATTCTGATTTCAACTCTTATTTGTTTTTGACTCTCTCAACACATCTTAATAGTATGCCTCCCTTTTCGCCTCTTATAAATTATCTTTTCATTTTTTGTCTTTTCTACTTTTCTCTTTATTTGTTCGGTTGTATTCCTAATCCCCCCCTAACGCTTTTATCGGATTTCTCTCTTTGAAAGTTTCTGCTTACTTTTTTGTTGTTTTGCTTTACATCTTTGTCTTTTTTACTTGTGTTTTTCTCTTATTTATTCATTTTTTTGTTTACCGTCTATCTTTTATTCTTTCTTTTTTCGTTCTATTATTTTAAATTTCTACAACGATTGCTTCATTTTTCTTGTTGTTTTTTTCTTTTTTCTTTTTGTTTTCCTGTTTTCTTTCTATTTTGCTTTGTTTCATTCACATTTTCTTTCTTTCATATTTTCTTTTGTGGTTTCCGCCTTTCTTTTTTTCCTTTCCGTCTGTCTTTCTTTCTTTTGTTTCATTCTTTCATGCATTCATTCATTCTTTCGTTTTTTCTTTTTCCGTGTTTCTTTCATTTTTTCCATTTACCGTTTTCTCTTTCTTTCTCTTTTTTATTTTTTCCTGTTTTGCTTTCGGGTGATATTTCTTTCTTTTTTTTTATTGTCTTTCTTTTTTGTTTGTTTGTTTCTTTTATTCATTCATACACTCAGTCATTTTTTGCTTTGTGTCTTTGTTTTTTCATTCCTTTATTTCATTCAGATATACATTCATTCCTTCTTTTTTCCGTTTTGTTTTCCTTTTTTTTCAATAGTTTTTCCCGTTTGTTTTTCTATTTTCATTTCTTTCTTTCTTTCTGTTTTGCTTTCCAGTTAATATTCTTATTTGTTTCGTATCTTTCTTTCTTTCATTCTTTCTTTCTTTCTATCTTTTCATTCATTTATTCATTCAGTTTTGTTTCCCGTTTTACTTTCAATCTTTGTGCTATTTTGTTTGTTGTATTCTATCTTTTTTCTTTTGCTTTTCTTTTTTCTTTTGTTCTCTTTTTATCCTTTTCGCTCTTTTACGGTTTCTTTTTTAACATTTCTTTTACTGCATTTACATGCTCTTTTACCTTCAATCACACCGTCAATATTGTTCTTAAATTTATCCAGTTGTAGCTTGAAGAAAGCTACAAAGAAAGGACTACAAATAAACTACAAAAAATATGTGGTCATCAGCAAACAGAGGAGCCCAAAATGCTAAATACAGGATAGTAAAATCAAGCAAGTACAAAAATTTAACGGAAGACGGAAACTACGACACTGAGATTTGAAAACGAATTAGAATGGTTAATGACGCATTTCAGAAGCTGAGCAGTGTATGAAGGGAAAGGAAAATTTCGCCAGAAACAAAGAAGCGAATACTCAATTGCTATGTGTGGTCTGTTCTTCAATATGGCAGTGAATGCTGGAAATATCATCAAAGATGAAAGAAAAACTTAAAGCAACTGAAATGTGGTTCTATAGAAGGATGTTGCGGATATCATGGATCGATCATGTGAGCAATGATGACGTTTTGGAAAGGATGGAAAGGAAAACAAAATTAATACTGAGCATCAGGAAAAGACAGCTAAAGTACCTGGGACATATAATGAGGAAGGCATGCTTGGAGAATCTGATACTCACATGTCAGATAGAGGTAAAAAGAGATAGGGAAAGCAGCTGATAATATATTTGACGGGCTGAGCGCGTTGATGGCAGAGTGGGGTAACAGGAGTAAGCGTGCTTAGAGCCACCAAGGATAGGGAGACGTGGAAGTATGATCGCCTACGCCATTGCGCCAAGTTCCTTTCATTTACTATTATTATTTTTATTTTTTTCTCTTGTATAGTCACATACTCTCTTTCAATCACTATCTGTACTTTTATCTATTCCTCTTTTCAAATGAATCTATTTTTTCAGTTTATAAAATTAACATAGGTGTCTTTCTTTTTACCTAAACTATTTCCAACAAACTAATTTCTTGTTCTATAAAATATTTATTAGACTGATTTTCTTGCAGTATCTTCGTTTTTTACCGATTGCATTTTTCCTTTCCAACATTTTGCTTTATTCTGCGACATACTTGTGTTGTTTTATTGTTGTAACCTTCTCATATTGTGTTCTCTTTTCTACAACTTCACTTTTCCATATCTATCTATCTATCTATCTATCTATCTATCTATCTATCTATCTAACTATCTATCTATCTATCTATCTATCTATCTATCTATCTCAGTCTGTTCATTATCTATCTATCTCAGTCTGTTCATTATCTATCTATCTATCTATCTATCTATCTATCTATCTATCTATCTATCTATCTATCTATCTCTCAGTCTGTTCATTATCTATCTATCTATCTATCTATCTATCTATCTATCTCAGTCTGTCTATCTATCTATCTATCTATCTATCTATCTATCTATCTATCTATCTCAGTCTGTTCATTATCTATCTATCTATCTATCTCAGTCTGTTCACTATCTATCTATCTATCTATCTATCTATCTATCTATCTATCTATCTATCTATCTCAGTCTGTTCATTATCTATCTATCTATCTATCTATCTATCTATCTATCTATCTATCTATCTCAGTCTGTTCATTATCTATCTATCTATCTATCTATCTATCTATCTATCTATCTATCTATCTATCTATCTATCTATCTCAGTCTTTCGTTCATTATCTATCTATCTATCTATCTATCTATCTATCTATCTATCTATCTATCTATCTATCTATCTATCTATCTATCTATCTATCTATCTATCTATCTCAGTCTGTTCATTATCTATCTATCTATCTATCTATCTATCTATCTATCTATCTATCTATCTATCTATCTCAGTCTGTCTATCTATCTATCTATCTATCTATCTATCTATCTATCTATCTATCTATCTATCTATCTATCTATCTATCTATCTATCTATCTATCTATCTATCTATCTATCTATCTCAGTCTGTTCATTATCTATCTATCTATCTATCTATCTATCTATCTATCTCAGTCTGTTCATTATCTATCTATCTATCTATCTATCTATCTATCTATCTATCTATCTATCTATCTATCTATCTATCTCAGTCTGTTTCATCTATCTATCTATCTATCTATCTATCTATCTATCTATCTATCTCAGTCTGTTCATTATCTATCTATCTATCTATCTATCTATCTATCTATCTATCTATCTCAGTCTGTTCATTATCTATCTATCTATCTATCTATCTATCTCAGTCTGTTCATTATCTATCTATCTCAGTCTGTTCATTATCTATCTATCTATCTATCTATCTATCTATCTATCTATCTATCTATCTCAGTCTGTTCATTATCTATCTATCTATCTATCTATCTATCTATCTATCTATCTATCTATCTAACTCAGTCTGTTCATTATCTATCTATCTATCTATCTATCTATCTATCTATCTATCTATCTATCTATCTATCTATCTAACTCAGTCTGTTCATTATCTATCTATCTATCTATCTATCTATCTATCTATCTATCTATCTATCTATCTATCTGTCTCAGTCTGTTCATTATCTATCTATCTATCTATCTATCTATCTATCTATCTCAGTCTGTTCATTATCTATCTATCTATCTATATATCTATCCATCTATCTATCTATCTATCTATCTATCTATCTATCTATCTATCTATCTATCTATCTCAGTCTGTCTATCTATCTATCTATCTATCTATCTATCTATCTATCTATCTATCTATCTATCTATCTCAGTCTGTTCATTATCTATCTATCTATCTATCTATCTATCTATCTATCTATCTATCTATCTATCTATCTATCTATCTCAGTCTGTTCATTATCTATCTATCTCAGTCTGTTCATTATCTATCTATCTATCTATCTATCTATCTATCTATCTATCTATCTATCTCAGTCTGTTCATTATCTATCTATCTATCTATCTATCTATCTATCTATCTATCTATCTATCTATCTATCTATCTATCTGCACCTAGGCGTGGTGTAATGGTTACTAAACTTGTTTGCTAGAAACAATTACTACTGAGTAGTGAGGTTGATACTCACTGGGTACCCCATACTTTCGGCCTTGTGGCACATCTAAGCGCGCTCAGAAAATCAACTATCTATCCCGCCATTTGTTTTAATACATGTCTGTCCAATACAAGGCACAAGAGACTTTCTTTCTAGAAAGTTACTCAATAAGGTTTTTGTATGAACGATAAAGAAGTGAAGATCATGAGGGTATGCAGGATAGATAATGGGTGACTAAAGTTCGAAGAGATTAAGTTTATTCTGATTAAAGAAGAATGCTTACAGAAATCATAAAAAGTAAGAGTTCTTGACATTTATAAATATTTTTCCTGTTTGTTACGTATAACATACACATTTTTGCTTCGTTTTCTTTCTATGACTATCTTTAGCTATATACATTATTTTCTAATCGTTTCACCTTGAACAAAGCAATAAAGCCACTAAGACGCAATGGTTACACAGTGGGAATGAATATGCGAAACAGGAAAACATTACAACAGAGATAACAATAAAAGAATAGGAATTAAGAAGACAGAACGTAACAAATGATATTGCATTTATAGTTTCAAAATCAATGTTGACTGGAAAAGAAGACACGGAGAGAGAGTTCCACACACAAAAAAGTGCCATAGAAGAAACTGTTGGAAAAAGATCTTAAGTTTACGTCTAGCCATTTCCTCATTAAATGATTAGATTTACCTGTAAATCTAGTAATGCACGTAAATATCTATAAAAAAAAATACAAAGATGCTACACAACGAAGCTGTTCATTTTACTTGGATTGTTTTCAAGAATCTCTAAATATATAGCAGAAGCACCAAACTAGATGTGACAGCAATATTCAAAGGGTGGGTGATCGCTATACTTATAAATATGTAAAATAGATTTGGGTGAGAGAAATTGTCTATTATGACTCAGTTGACCCGAAGTTTTAGCAGTAGACCCAACAAGTTATTAAATATAATCTTTCCACTTCATTTCAATGGTAAACGTTAGCGCGAAAAGGTGCGCTGGGTTGCTCTCTTAGCATCAATCCGTTAGTACTGTAATGTGTTTGAATTGTCCACAAGATTTTCCCTTAGCAAATCTTTACTTTCACGATTAGTCGAGAAGCTTTCTCAATACTTCCGCCAAGAGTGGGTTTCTGGTTACATTTAAAGTATTTTCATTCTCTTTTACTCCAAGTATCCACTTATGAGAATTATTGTTTGACTCTGAGTTAAAATAAAAAGTGTTTATTTTTTGCATATTTTGTTTTAATCAATTCACTTCAAGCAAGGCAATAATGCTACTAAGATGCAAGTAAAAGAAGAAGTGAAAAGAATGGAAAAGCTTTAGAAAGAATCAGAAACCCAATCCTAAACAGGGAACGTGAAATAAACTTCTCCGCCTATTCAAAAAACAGGGACAGAGTGTGAACCGGGCCATAGCCGAAACTTCTACTCCTATTGAAGATAAGAAAAAATAAAATAAATAATGAGTAAATAAAATTTCAGGGTTTAAGGGAAGACATTAGAAATACAGACTTGAAGTAGACTTTATATGTTTAATCTTAAACAGGAAACAAGCGTTAAACATCTACTTCTGATCAAATTCACATTCTCTTTCTTTTAAATATTGACCTTTTAATGCATTTTTTGTTTTCAAAGTAAAACCTTGATGTTTTTTTATTTATCCTACAAATATCAGCCAGTTAAGTGCCATACGTATACACGCTCGAAAGAGACATGACTAACGGGACAGAAGATTATCCTGCAGTAGGTTGCCAATACTTTCTGCGGTAAATTGGTTGCCGTCCAAGGCTATAGAATCTAATCTGTCCTGTTATTTAATCCATAACTGGAGGGAAGAAACGAATTAATACCTTTCCCAAGGGTATTTGCACATAAGTGAATGCAATGAATTCAACTGGAATTCAAAATCGGCTCCCCGATTTCTCGTTCCGAGCCGATATCCACTGCACCACAACGCACATGCAAATATCAAGAAGTATAATTATGACTATACCGCAAAAATAATAAAGGATATATCTCTATTTTAAACTGAGTGCTTCGAACGTCTATAGTAACTAATGCTGTGACAATGCAACATATTACTAACAAAGTGTTAAGAAGATTAAAAAAAATATTTCCAGTAAGTGTGCAACAACGTGAATAGATATTGGCCTAATATGAAATCCTGAAGCATCACGAAATGGTTAATTCTGTCAGATCATTGAAAAAATGTGAATATAAACTTGACACTGGCGTTTGATTTGGTGCCGAAATTTTCCGTCAAAATCTTCAACTAATTCCCCTCAATTGTAAGCAGAGCGTGTTCATCAACGTAGTAAGGTCTACCGGGGCCTGGTTTAACGTTTAGGTTAAAATCATCCCGAAGAAATCTGCTAAACCCCTTTTCGACGTTCTAAGAGAAGGAGCACAAAGTGTAGGATATTAGATGGATTAAGTATTTGTCTATACTGATGAGATGAGATAGTATTTACATTATTTACACTGTTGTACGCGTTTGTTAGTTCCGGTGACTTGACCCAGGGAGTTGTGAGTTCAAAACCTGGCTGCGGCAGTGGTAAACAGGTGACCTAGAGATTTAAGTTAAAGTGAGGTGACTACGTGGTTTCCGGGAGTGGCATCGCACATAGAGGAAAGTATGATATTCGAAAAAGTTAGGGTCGGGTCGAAATTCCTAGCACCTGAAGAAGGCTAGACCATGCATCGTCCGAAACGACGTAAACATGGCAATAACGATGAGAACGAAAGTTCGAACAGTGTAAATAATGTAGATGATTTAATTTTATGATAGAATTATTTCATGTTGGTTGTTTGCGTGATTTTGTTTAATGGCATAGCAACTTCTGTTTGCGGCACATCAAACATATCTACGGCATATCAACCTCTATTTACGGCACATCAAACATATCTACGGCATAGCAACTTCTGTTTACGGCACATCGAACATATCTAGGCATATCAACCTCTATTTACGGCACATCAAACATATCTACGGCATAGCAACTTCTGTTTACGGCACATCAAACATATCTACAGCATAGCAACTTCTGTTTACGGCACATCAAACATATCTACGGCATATCAACCTCTATTTACAGCACATCAAACATATCTACAGCATAGCAACTTCTGTTTACGGCACATCAAACATATCTACGGCATATCAACCTCTATTTACGGCACATCAAACATATCTACGGCATAGCAACTTCTGTTTACGGCACATCGAACATATCTAGGCATATCAACCTCTATTTACGGCACATCAAACATATCTACGGCATAGCAACTTCTGTTTACGGCACATCAAACATATCTACGGCATATCAACCTCTACGGCACATCAAACATATCTACGGCATAGCAACTTCTATCTACCGCACATCAAACATATCTGCGGCATTTCAACCTTGTTTTAATATCAAAGTCTAAATATTTTTAATAAAATTTTATGACTTTAGCCAAATATATTTTAAACAGAATTACATGATTTTATAGTGGGTTATCCGTTCTAGTGAAACGTAGTTTTATGTTGAAACAGATTAACTGAATTTGGCCTCGTTAGTAGATAGCCCACTATAAGTTATAAAAGAGGTTATAAAACAAGAAAATCAAATTGAGTATAGAAACAACATTTATATATACACAGATATCAATTAAGGTTCTTTTAAAAATAATGTCTTTAGGATGGGTTCAAAGGACGTTCAAATGTTCATAGCAATAGGTGCTGAAAAGAGTGTTTGTGCGTATGTATGTGGGAGCGTTTGTCAGTTAGGAATTTCTTTGATGTCTCCGCTCCGTTGGTCGGGTAAGTAGATCAGGGGGCAGCGAAGAAGAAGGTAGAGAGAGAGGAAGCGAGCATAGTGGATCGCTTGACGAGGTCAAGGGAGGTACTAATTGCGCTCGTACTTTCTCAACTGGCGATGCCTTTTGTGTCGTCTTTTTATTTCGTCTTTGTGTATTTGGAAATACACCCGTATTTAATTCTGGGCTTCCCATTGGATGATAAATAAAATTCGCGTAAGATCACGAACAGGAATTTGATATTTATTAATTTCTGGTTTTCTGTCGGAAAATATATGTGGAGCCGGGTGCGCAAAGACCAGTTTTGGTCATTTGCTTTCTGGTCCTCAGAGGGAAAACATCCTTTCCCTCGCTTTGCTCGGTATCACCACAATTTCAAATATATATAAAATGTATTGTTGGTCATTTTGCTTTAATTATGCATTGCTGGTAAGTTTAAAACAAAAAGTACTTTTTAGTAATTTTAATAAGAAAATGCATTTTTATATATTTTCTAAATTTTTGTTTTTGTTTGGGGTTTTGCTATTTTACCCAAAGCTGGAACAGTTGCTACCACTCCGATTCAGGGTAGACCTGGGAACAACAGCAATTTAGAGCTATTTCCACGCTCCTCAAATCTCTCCTTGCTGTCAGATATAGTTTATCGTCATACCCAGTATTTTGCTTTCTAATATTATACAAAATATTACTTTATTTCTCTGTTAGATCTCCTTAATTAAAGACGGCATTCTATCTAGGGAATTCTTGACTGCTAATTCTGTTAATGGCAGATTAGCGGGTCAGATCTCTTCGTCTAGCAAGAACTTCGACTTCATCTCTTCTCACCTTTAAATGAGACACTTATCTTCACCGTCCCACTCTATATCTTTCCGATTTCTTCATCACTCTGATTCTATACATTTCGGGGGACAGCTTATGTTGGAGCCTTGCTTAAATGCAGTTTGATTATAAAGACACGACAGGAATTTTTATACCTTTCGACCAAGGGTTATACCTTCCAACCATGTTTCTTTTTATTATTATTTTTCTTCTCCATTTTCGTGGACAGGAGGCGCAATTATAAACTCCAGTCACTTCAGTACCTGATTAAATTATTTACAGTCTACTTGTCCTTATTGTTATCCTGAACGAACTGAGGCGGCACATTTTGTGTTTTAGTGGCAATATGACAGTTAACACATGGCCTTGTATAAATGATAAATGACAGCCAACCCACCGCCAAAAATAAAAGAAGGCAGTAGCAGGCAAACACTGACAAAAACAGAGCAAGAAGATTGGAATAAAAGAGGAGGAATAGTTTTGTGGAATAAATTTCACACTAACGAATGTAATTACATTTTTACTAATCTTGTTTTGGTGATTGCTGAGTGTGTGTTAAAAAAGGGGCGAGAAACGTTCATTCATAAAGCCTATGCTAGCGTTTATTTATGCGTTCGTGTAGAAGATAAATGTTAGTTGCAGTACCTTTGAAATAATTCCGTAAAATTTCTGGTGGGAACATTTTTCGTCACGCCTCTAGCAGGTTGGACATTTACGCCCAGTGAGTAAAAACGGACAGGTTTTGTAGTCTTTTGGGAGATCCACAAAACCTGACGGAAATATTTTCTCTTTTCTTATTAGTTAAAATGCATTTATTAAAAAACAAAAACACGTTGTACGTTCTCTACTATATCCGCCCCTAAAAATACTCGACTTGTAATTTTTTCTGACCTTAAACTGATATTTACAATCGATAAATTTTTGCCACCTTTGCTAGGAGCCTGTTTTTAAAACAGTATTTCTTTTCATAGCTTCTATAACAGAGCTTTCCAACGACGGCACTAACGCCCTCTTGCAGATTTTATTACGCTAAAAGAGGGCAATGGAATTTTTTTTAATATTGTGGTAGTGGACATATTGCGGGGGTAGTGGGTATTTAACCGTTTTTCAAATTTTAAAAAATATTCAATATTGGCTATAAAAATAAATTTTTGAAAGGTATCTCAATCTGTTGAAAGCTTTCAAAAATGTTTCATTGCTAATTTCCCATACAACTAAATGTAGAGCTCCTCAGCCTCGTGTAATGGTTAGCAAACCTATCTCCATAGAATCTATTACAACTGAATCGTGGGTTCGATCCTCACTGGGTATCCCATACTTTCGTCCTTGTGTCACATCTAAGCGGCGCTTAGAAAATCAACTATATGACTGAATGTTGTTTCAACGCAGTTAAAGAGCTTCTTCCAAAACAAAGAAAGGTTCTACAAATTAAAAAAAAAAAGCGAAGAGATTTACGAATACTTCTGAGCAGCATGGAACTTAGAATAAGACCTTTAACCAGTAAGCATCAAAGTCATCCATTGGGTTAAAAGCACTAAGATAAGATACAGAATATAAGTTGTTTCCTTTTGCATTTAAATCATTGGCATTTATCTAAGCTTATTTATAAATCGAACTTTGTCTGTGTGTGTGTGTGTGTGTGTCTGTTACCTTTAGACTCCGAAACGGCTGAACCGATTTTCTTGAAAATGTATACAGTTGTACTATAAGCGTCTGCGAGTGTTCTTAGCTAGATTTTGTGTCGAGGTATTCCCGATAAATATCGAAAATCGATAATCGTAAAAATAGTTATACAAGGAGTGGTCCGATTCTAATCAACTTTGAGCCACTCATAGACAAAGACATAAGAAACGATATTCAGAAGTTTCAAAGTTGAAGTTCTTACAATAGTGCAGAAAATTTGATATCGATAACAGGAAAACAAAATTTGACTTACATCTATTCATTTTTCTTTCAGTCTACAGTTTCGCTTTAACTGGAAACAACTATTGCTTTTTAGTCTTTCGTGCCAACGTCCAAAGAATCTGAGCTCCAGGACCATGGATTAGTCTTAAAGCTTTCGTTACACCCGAGCAACACCGTTGCTAGTTATAGAAATAAAAGAAATATTAAATTTATTTTTGCACTAGTACCCAAGTGTATCTTGCTGAAAAGATGAATTCAATATAAATTTGAAATTCAATTTGACATGAGGCGTTGATAAAAAAAAGTTTCTCCCCAAAAGGGTCGCTGTTTGAAAACAGGATAGGATACACTGATAGGGGCACAGTGTAAATCTATTTATTTCTGGCAACTATTCCTCGTGCACTGGTTTTCTTTCTACAATTTTACGGCTAAAATCCCTTCATCTTATATAATTCTTACCATTTTCCATATTGTATGTGCTCTCATTTGCTGTACAAAACCTTTATCCTGCCACTAAAGCTGACTTTGATATCTGAACAATAGTATTTTTGAATATCATACCTGTGTTCTCATATCCTGCTATGACAACAGAAAACAATTTTGGGTAAAATTAACAACGAGGATACTGCAATTAAGAAGCCTTGAAAAACAATGCAGTGAAAAGAAAATTAACATTGATGATGTAGAGTGCTAAAGGTTAATGTTACCTGTTCATTAGTTTATATATATATATATATATATATATATATATATATATATATATAAAACGAGGAATTCTCTCTTCTTCAGCGACAAAACATTTATTATCCAAATACAGGACAAAATTCATGTACCAGAATGTCATTAAAAAAGGAATTCATACACCGGAAGAAAAAAAAAGGAACAAAGAAATATGGGAGATGGAGTTAAAAGATAGAATAGATTATGTTACAAGGTTGTCATCTAGACATTGATACAGAGGGTAGAGAAGAAGGGAGAAAAATAGTAAGAATTTAAATTAAATTAATTTTACCTCAACAATAGTCAGACCATATTATTTTAAACGGAAAAATGTTTTTGAAAAAAAATTTGCAGAGCCGAATATTATATCATGTTATCATTTTCTCTATTTTACTTTTCCACTTTGGATTTTTTTTTCCTTTTTCTTTTTCTATTTTATGTATCTAACCCATTTTTACCACGCTCCTTAGCTGGCATTTGTTACAACGGCCACCTGGTGCGCATTTTTCTCCCCTTCTTTCACTTCTTATTTTTTCTACCACATCTCTCCTTTACCTCTTTTTCTGATTATTCCGTTCTCTTTTCTCCTAAATTTTTCCTATCTTTCGCATCAATGTCTTGATGACAACTTTTCGGCATAATCCACTCACTCTTTCAACTCCCCTCCCATTATTTTCCCTCCTTTCTTTTCATTTCCTTATTTCATGTGAATTTCCGGTTTCTGAATTTCTTTTTGAGTGACCTTCAGGTATATGAATTTTGTGCTGTATTTGCATAAAAAAGATTTGTTGCTGAAGAAGCGAGGATTCTTCGCTGAAACGGCCATAGGACATAAGTAATTTTCGGAGTTTTATTTGAAAATATACAGATTTGGCTCTGTAAATAAATAATACTATTTACATCGAGCACTCTATCTGGATCACATTTAATATTAATAAGGTTAATATCAATAGAATATTGTTTTGGAATTTTACCTATATGATATTTTCGTTTTGTATATATATACATATATATATATATATATTGTCATCCGCAGACAGATCTGTTTCGCCGTATCACAGCTCATATATATATATATATATATATATATATATATATATATATATATATTGTTATTATAATGATAGCATAGAACAGCTCAAAAGCTTTTAATTTTCGGTGTTCGTTACACCATCATCAGGCAGTGAAATTTTTTTCCACTGTCTGATGATGGTTTATTAAACACCGAAACTTAAAAAATTTAGAGGTGCAGTCTGCTATAATATTAATAATGATATTAATGATATTAATAATAATATATCAACGCTGTACATCCGCGTTGAGTTGCTTTTAAAGTAAATATTAAACTGTGGAAGATATTCACTAAATTAAACCACTTATATATATATATATATATATATATATATATATATATATATATATATACACACATAACTCTTCACTCAAGAATTTAGTTCTCTCGGGGGCTGGCGTGGGTATACACCGTACATATATAAGACGCAAAATTTTCGTCCTCACTCAGCCATGCGCTGATACTTTTGAGTTAGGCACTTCTATTGACACTAAGTCAGATGTGTTTCCATCCCGGCTGGAAGCAAGTGGATCTTTAGCCACGCTAATGCGCCAAGATACAATGAAACGGACTTGTATGGGGATGACTAATATATATATATATATATGAAACTATATTTACGCTCTCACACCATGATTGAGCACTCTGGAAGAATAGCTGACTTCGTAAGAACAGTAGCTACCCAAGCATCTACGCATCTTTCAATCAGTAATAAATTAGAACACTCTCAGCTACTGGCGTATGTTTACATTGTATATAACACGCTAAAAGTTTGTCTTCTTCATAGGTAGTATTGCCGACTGATGTCAATTCGTTCAGGTTTCAATTCTGGCTAGAAACATTCGGATGTCTAACCGTATTGATGAGCTGCGAAACAGGTTTGTCTGCGGATGACTATATATATATAGTTTATATTTTTTCTGTACTACACAAAAACCGTAACTAATGTTCTTCATATGATCAATTGTTATTAATGTCAAAGACAACAAAATATGTTATTTCAAAATAGAGCAAGGTGACTATATTTGTCATGGTCAGTCTTGAACTTAGAAATAAGATATGATCTATGCATTCTGTTTCTTTTCACAAATTTCTGCACCAAACCTGTTATTTTTTTATCAACATTACACGTTCCACTACAGCAAAATATGAGAGTCAGCTTTCTCCTTTCGTTTTAAATGTTATAGCTTTTAGAATGTATTATTATTATTATTATTTCTTTTTATGCAGTTGCAATTTAATTTTGTTCAATTTTAAGATGATTTCAAGTCCTTCCCACTTCCCCTTAAGAAACAGCATATGCAAATAGTTTATTGATTTTGCATCATTTAAGGACTGAAGCTTTAAATTACGACCGCGTTTCTTGTCCACCCCTAATTATCGACCCTCTCGCTACCCACTTTTTCACCGCTTTCTCTTGTGTAAATTTTTGTGTAGCCATTTTTATGGTTCAGGTTAACGAATCTTTCTTATTTATTACTCTCCTTCGCTCGCTAAGCCGTTTGTTTTTCCTTTTTCTTTTTTTCATTTGTTTCAAACCAGTTACCCTTTACATTCGAATAATTTTTATTTCATGAAAAAATTTAACCTTGACACCACTTGTTTCTTTGTTTGCTTCTTCTTTGCTGGTAACTTTCTTTCATTTTTTTTGTCGTTCATATCAATAATAATTATTGCTTTTATTCCTTTTTAACTCTTTCTTGCGAACTTCATTGACAAAAAATCACTTTCATTCTTAATTCCTCTTTATTTCTTCTTACTTAATAGGCTGTTCGTTTTTAGATTTCCTTTCATTCTTCATTTTCTTTCTGTCTTCCAAGAAAAAATTGGGATTTTATTCCATTTTTTTGCATCATCTAAAATTTTATACGTGATTATATTGGTTATTGGATTTCGCTAGTTATTCATGATAACTTTCTTTCTTTCTTTCTTTCTTTCTTCCTTTCTTTCTTCATTCTTTTTTTTCTTTATTTCCTTCTTTCTTCGCTCTTGCTTTCGTCTTTTCTATTCTCTTTCTTTATTTCATATTTCATTATTTCTTGTGTTTCTTCGTTCCTTCTCCTTTCTTTCGTTCTTTCGTTTTCTTCCTTTCGTTATTTCTTTCTTTCTTTTCTTTTATTTCATCTTTCTATCTTTCTTGAAGTCATTACTTCTTTTTAATTTTCTTTCTTTCCTTATATTTTTTGCCCTCAATATCAATAACTGTTTTTTTCTTTTATTTTTCTTTGAACAATTTCTTGAGGATTCCTTTGAAAAGAAAATTAATTCATCTTTCTTTCTTTCTTTCTTTCTTTCTGTCTTTCTTTCTTTCTTTCTTTCTTTACACTCAATATGTCATTCAATTTTGTATATTAGTTTCTTCATCATTTTTATTCTGCTATTTTCTTAGATTATTAGGATAGACTTGATCATTTACATTATTCAGACTATTGTCCTCATCTTTGTTGCCATTTGTATGACGTTTCGGCCGTTGTACGCTCCGGTCTTTGTCAGTTGCTAGGAGTTTCGAACCGAACTCTTTATTACAATATACAATATACAATTTAAATTTTACAATATACAATTTAAAAATTACAATTTCCTTGCTCAAAGCCTAGATTGGAAGCCATGCATTATCTCCCTTTAACCCTGCAAGTTACTTGTTCACCACTGCTGTAGCAAGTTACTGGTTCACCACTGCTATATCTACTGGGCCATGTGTCCTTAAAAACACATAGCCCAGTAGATATAGACGTTGGTTAGTTCCTGTGACTTGACCCAGATTTGTGAGTTCAATACCAGGCTACAACAGTGGTGAACAAGTAACTTGCACAATTAGAGGGTGATAACTCATGACTTCCAATCTCGAAAGGAATGAGGATGATATACTCCGGTGAGTATAATAAAGGGTTCGGCTCGAAAAATTCCTAGCATCTGAAGAAGGCCGGAGTTTACAACGGCGGAAACGTCATACAAATGGCAACAAAGATGAGGACAATAGTCCAAATCATGTAAATACTGTAAATACTACCTCATCTCAGAAGTATAGACAAAAACCTGGTCATATTAGAAAATTATTTTCCACCCTCAAACCTTTTTATCAAAAGTGGAATTTGGGATGCCTTTCGTTGTTTTATCACTACTTTCAAGGAAAGTGCTCGGAAGAACTGGATTCCTTCAAGGTATGGAGCCTCCATACCACTTAATTATAGAGAACCACCCACATGTACTGGTAGAGTGACGATGTTGGTCTAAACTTTGATAGGACTGGTTTAACCTTTGATATTATTTTCTCTGTCTTTTTCCTTGATTTGAACACCCTCTATTGGTTCCCGCGCAAATTATTAAAAGAATACTCATCTACTAACCACTGTCCTCTAGCTCTCTCCCCTCCCCTGTATAACCTTCCCTTTCTCTCCACCTATGTATCTGTCATCGCACCTGCTTTCTCAGCTTTCTATTGTTCCTTTCTAACTAGTTTGTACTCCTCACTCTTTTCTAATTAATCTTTTTACATTTATGTAACCCCCTGCACATCAGTGGCGTTTCCGCCTTGCTCGGGGTGAAATGATTAAAAAAAATATATATATTTAAAACCAAATATACTCTAACGTTATTTCTAAACATGGTCTAGAGCACTTGTTGGGTGCAATGGGAGAAGCAAATTCACATAACCAGTTAAGGGGTCCGCTTAATGGGTTTGTTAACCACAACGCTCGTGTAGCTGTCCTTCATTTTCTTAGTTCTCCTTTATATTATATTTTTTAATCCTAAGAAAGAAACCGGAAGAGTTTCACAGGTGAGAAAAGAAACTATTCGAATAGAACTCATGGTTCTTCTTCTATGTGTAGAGTCCTTTCAGGACGAAGGCGGTCATGGTCCTCCACTTCTCACTATCCATTCTTTTCAAAACCTTATCATTGCTCGCATGTTATCCTCAGCATCCTTCTGTAGAACCACATTTTGTTTGCTTCAAGTCTTTCCTTCATTTCTAATGAAATTGTTCAGCATTCACTGCTATATTTCAAGGACAGACATTACATAACATTCTAGTAATCGCTTCTTCGTTTCCAGAGGAATTTTCTTGTTTCTGAACACTTTATTCAGCTTTTGGCAAGCTTCCTCCGCTTTACTAATACGCCATCTGATCTCCGTATCGCACTTTTCATCATCTATTAGAACACTTTCAACGTATTCAAATTTCTGTTCGATGGTTACCTCCAGCTAATTGAACAGTAAAAGTATAAAACCTAGTTGCCAATCTAGTCGTATGTTTACATTAATCCGACCTGCTCTGTACTTAGATGGGTGACCGCTTGGGAATACCAGGTGCTGTAAGCGTTTCGTGACGGATGTGCGTTATGGTGCAGTGAATATCGGTTCGGAAAGAGAAATCGGTAAGCCGAGTTTGAATTCCAGTTGAATACCCTGCATTCACTTAAGCACTGGTACCCTTGGGAAAGATATTAATCTGTCCCTTCCCTCTCGTTATGGGTTAAATAACAGGGTAGGACTTGAGGACCCTGCCATTAAAAACAAATCCCAATGAAACTTGATACTCGCAAAAGAAAAAAGTATTTCTAGACACAAAACTTATATAAAAACAACAATAAATTGTTGAAAGAAAAAGGTATTACCAGCAATAAATAAATAAAATTTAGTTGGCAATAAATGACCCACCGAGGTTGATATGCCATAAAACAAAATAACCAACTAACCAACATTAATCCGGACGAGATACCAAGTTGAAGAGCTGATTGGAAAAACTATCATGAAAATATTTATAGATGGAAGATGGAAAATATGTCATGGCGGTACGAAGATGACAGAATGCGAGATGCCAGCTCAGGACGGATAACATTACTGAAGCTTATTTAAATTTCAAGATCAGAACAGCAACTTCAGACCAGATACGGCGGCAATATTCTAAATACGAATGAATGATAGATTTATAAATGTCCAAGATGGATTTCAATGATACTGGCGTGACACGTTAACCCAACTTTCTTAGCATCAGGCCAAGCAGTTGATTCAATGCAATGGTTCCATTTCAGATCAGTAGAAAAATTAAGAACGCGAAGAAACAACCAGTCGTTCCACTGACATTAGCGTCATTCATGCTGATGGAAGATAAAAATGTTTCTCTGTATTTTCGATTTTAATATTGTTTCATTTTTATCGGAAGATGCCCAAATGTTTCATTGCTAATTTCCCATACAACTGAATGTAGGGCTCCTCAGCATGGTGTAATGGTTAGCAAACTTGTCTTCCTAGAATCTATTACAACTGAATCGTCGGTTCGATCCTCACTGGGTATCCCATAATTTCGTCCTTGTGTCACATCTAAGCGGCGCTTAGAAAATCAACTTTATGACTGAATGTTGTTTCAACGCAGTTAAAGAGCTTCTTCCGAAACAAAGAAAGGTACTACATATTTTGAGATTTAGAACATATTGCTTGCCGTCACATTTATTATTATTCATTTCTATATGGATTTTCACCAGTACAATTAATATTTCAATTTTTCTTTTGCATTTTAAAATGCACCAGTGTTAAATAAAATTACGTTTTCTATATGGGATCCATTCTGTTTATTCACAGCCTTCGCACAAGCAAATAAAATAGTTACTCGATTTAATATGAACGTTCTGGAAAAATCATTCTTCTTTGTGTACCGTGTCCTTTCAGAGCTTAAGTGATCATGGACTTTCACTTGATTCTGTCTCTTGTTGCTCTCATTTTTTTTCCATTGGCATCATTTCTTAGCCACACTCCCTCATCCATTTGCTCAGAATAAACAACTACGTCTTGCTCTTGTCTCTCCTTCATTTTATCTAACCTGTGAGTATTAAGTTCACCAGGCCCTCTTTCTTCATAACGTGTCCCAGGAACCTCATTTGTCTCTTCCTGATATTTGGTATGAGTTTTCTTCTCGTTTGCACCCTTTCCAACACCTCATCGTTGCACACGTGCTCCGTCCAGGGAATCCTTATCATCCTTCTGTAAAACCACATTTCTACTTCCGCAAGCCTCTCCTTCATCCCTGATAAGATCGTTCAGCATTCAATTCCATACAGATGGATAGTAAGGGTAAAATAATGTTATCTCTCCCAGTGATCTATCGTCTTAGACATTTTTCCCTTTTACAGGGTGCGATGCGTCAGTTGTCGCCATTTTATATATTAATTTTTTTTTTTTTTTACTTTTGCCCACTGTACTCTATAATGGTCAGTTGTGGAAAAAAGATCACGATGACGCAAATCACTATATACTATACTGCTTGGCATTCGCACCGGAAGCTTCAATACGAATATTTCAGAGTGTTTGAGGTTCAATCTGAGGACAAGAAACATTTGGATGAGTCTCATGGTGATTACGAATTGTTTAGAATGATCGCTAGTGATGGACGCTGTTTTGCCTTCATTGATATTCCCATAGAGCCTCAGACTCAAAACGGATGCTTACACCAAGTACCTTGAGAAGATAGAGCTACCCTGGGTCAAGATGTGTTACAGGAGATTTCGAAGTCATCTGGAAGCCATGTTTGAAGCCAATGGCAATTTTATTGAATAAATTTATTTTTTAGTAAGATTTTTGTGTAATTTTGGTAAATATATGTGTTAAAATGAAATATCAGTGTTATTTTCATTTTTGCATAATTTAGACGACACTTAATCCATCACATCCTGTATATTATTCGGCTCGTATTTTCACTATGGTTTGATGGAATTATCTAAGCTTTGAAAATAAGGAAACTAGATGCCTAAAAGGTGTGGTATTGGGTGATGAATATCATTATCAAAATGCTTTTTTCTGTCTATTTTTAACAGTGATAATATTGCAAGTTTGTCTTGTTTGCAGTTTGTGTTTACCTGTGGGGAGTATTTTGGTAAAATGATCACAGCCTACGTTCAACCTGATATATAATAGCTCTTATATCACATTGCTGTTTATATCAGATCATTCAATGCTGACTTTAGCTGCGATCGGTTTGCACATTGAAAGAATCCAGTCTGAGCAGGTTACATGTCTTCGACATACACAGGTGTTTTTTTTATTTGAGAGAAATAACATATCACTCAATAAATCTCGGGCCTAACAAAATAAAACAACAACTTTTAGGCAAATTTCGACTTTATTCATCAGTACAGACTCCTTCTAGGATGATGCACTGATTCAAACGCTTTTCTCACAATTCTAAGCATCTTTTGTGAAACTATTTGTCTTTGGCCTCAAAATACGCCTCAGTTTCCAATATCACTTCTTCACCGGAGCAAAATCTTTTTCCCCTACATCAGTCTTTTGAGACTTGCAACCAGCCAGTAGTCGCTGGGGGCCAGATCTGAAGAAAAGGGTTGATGCCGAAGCAATTCGAAGTGCAATACATGTAGCTTTGCCAACGTTGTGATCGACTTGTGACATGGTGCGTTGTTTTGATGAAATATAACTTTTTCTTCTTCATTTGTGGCCGTTTTGGGGCGATTCTTTATAATATATAATATTTGCTATTGATGGTTCTTCTTTTCTCAAGATAATCGATGAACAAAATGCCTTCTTCTTCTTCTTCTTCTTCTTCTATGTGCCCTGTCCCTTCAGGACGTAGGCGATCATGGATCTCCACGTCTCCCTATCCCTTGTGGCTTTTAGTATGTTTGCTCCTGTTGCTCCTGGCAACCCCCGTTCCGTCATCCACCTGATCAGACCCTGCAAATATGTTATCCGCTGCCTTCCTCTGTCTCTCCTTCCTTCTATCTGTCCAGTCAGTATCAGGTTCTCCAGGCTCTCCTTCCTCATTGCATGTCCCAGGAACTTCAGTTGTCTCTTCCTGATGCTCAGCATCAATTTTCTTTTTGTTGACATTCTTTCTAACACTTCGTCGTTGCTTGTATGCTCAGTCCTTACGCATCCCAAAATACGGAGCCCAAAACTTGCTTGCTGATGTTTGCTATGGATGATTTTCACCTGGTGCTGTACACTCAGCTGAATGCCGATTTAACTCCGGGGTGAAGTGATGGATCCATGTTTTATCTATTGTCACATATTTATGCAAAATCTCCTTGTTGTGTTGAAACAGTTGCAAGCAACACACTGAATCGTTGACTCATTGTTGTTTTTGATCGACAGTGAGCGGACAAGGAACCTACTTTGAACAGAACTTTCTCATTAACAAATGTTCATGCAAAATGGTGAATACACAATCTTCTGAAACGTTTAACTGCTCTGATATGTCACACATCTTCAATTTACAATCGGCCAAAACGAGTTTGTAGATTTTTTTTTGTTTTGCAGGACACCTCCCAATTTTTGGCGACCTGAGCGTTCAGCATCATTTGTGTCTGTAAGATCGAGTTTACAATCGGCATACCACCGTTTAACTATTGTTTCCGATGGAACAGAATCCGAATAACACTTATTAAGCCATTGTTTTGCTTGAACAGTATTTTTACCATCATAAAGCAATGCTTTATCAACACACGAAATTCAGATTTTTCCATTGTTTTAAAAATTTGCAACATTAGCTTCATTAAATAACTAATAATCCAATTGCAAACCAATAATGTAATTTGGTCCAAATGTTATGACGTGGCATTTGAAGGTTAGTACTTCATTAAAATAATATGGATTTTTTTATTAGTGGCGCCATGTAAATGTCAGGCCCGTGATGTGTGATGTGTTAAGATTGTGGACCTTCGAGAAACTAGATTATTATTTCAGAGATTGTCAGCATGTAGAACATAAAGTGTCATTGTTTTTACTGTTATTGACAACAGGGTTGCATTAAACATTCCTCTATTCGCAGATAAGTTTATGTAAGTATAACAAAAGCACTCCCAGATTCGTCGTAAGGAAAACTGTAGCAGCTAGTATGTCTTTCAGAGCACAGACCAAACAAATTTATTCTAACAATTTCAGCTGCTACATAACTGCTATGCTCGTCTCCAGTAGATTGGTAATAAGTTCACTTGAAGAATAGAATATATCTATAGATTTCAATGGTGAGAGAATTCTTGTCTTTGTTCAAGATATATGGTTTTGTAACTGAAGTAGATTTGGGAAATAACATCTTCTGCTGAATACATTTGACCATTATGAACAGACCTACAGCTTGTTATAACGATGATGAATCACTTAAGTTACAACTCTGATCATCCTATGCAACTTGTGGACGGCATTTTGAACGGCGCCATTTACGTCTACAACATTGTTCAAAACTATTCTGTTGCCATTTCTGAAAGAGGAGAGGGAATTGCTATTCCAGCAGAATACTGCTTGCTATCCAGATATCCGTACTACTCATCATAGTCTGCACGATTTTCTAGCACTTTCATTTGCGCAGCACGACGAAGAGACCTTTCAGTCATTGACATGGAACGACCCGTAAATAATTCATAAAACTCGCTTATAATTTATTTTGTATTTGGTCAGCAGTTGTATGGGGCGTGGAGTAATGTATTTCAGAATAGTAATTGGAGTAGATAGACTAAACTATCACCCAGTTCACACTCCAACCACGTCTATTGAACAGGTGAAGAGGCTCATACCTTGTTCCCTGTTTAGGATGTGGTTCCCGGATTTTTCTTTTCCAGTCTTTTCACTCTTACGTAGCCCCCTGCACATCAGTGGCGTTACCGCCTTGCTCGGGGTGATATGAATAAAAAAACATGTATACGTCATCTGTATGATGGAGAAATAAAGTGCAGGCTTGTTTTATCCTCTCAGGAATATAGACTGTATTAATATGAGATCCGAGTATTGTTGGGGCAAGTGATTGTGTTGATCCTTATGTGTGCTATTTTATTTTGAACGCCAGTATAAGGGTCAAGTGCCACTTGAGACAAAGGATTACTGAATGAGATGTGTATAAATGTCAGAGAGGTAAGAAGGAAATTCAGATTGTGATGAAAGATAATGATAGACCATTGACCCGCAATCCACCGAAAACTTGTGTAAGTTTCACAAAGCAGCAGTCTTGGTGGACAAAAGCCGTATGAATGGGACTTCCTGCTTAAAAGTGCAATACGGTGGTAGTGAATGTAGTTCATCTCCGTATGCATAACATCGCGGATCTTAGATGAAAATATCTGAACTGGTGAATATTTGCTCTCTTGCGATACAGTATTGATAAGCTTGTGGCGTTATGTCTGTGCAAAGCAGACTACAGCTTTGAATTTATGGCAAAAATATTACATTTTTGGTATAATTAGACGCTTGGGGAAGATAACGAATGGCAGCGAAATTCAGGCACTCTCGAAAGCAATACAATTTGCGAACTATTAGTGGCCAACTTGCGGTCTTGAGGGAACTTGAAACCGAGTAGACGTTCTTATTGTAACTTTGCTATATTACATTCACGTATATTTTTGTGTAAATCAAAATAATAATCTTAAGTATCGTAATCTTATTTTCTGTCAATGATTAACCACGAGTAAGCATGTGGACCTTGAAATTAGAACTAAACTTCTGTAATATCCAGCTTTAAAACAACAAAAAAACCACTATACATTACATAAATGTTTTTTTATGAATGAATACCCAAATGACGATAAAGAAGAATGGTAAATTGTAAATATTTTAGAGGAAGTTGTGGAGAGCGATATCATCCAAATCCTGCAGGAAAATAGAGCAAAAGTAGGAACGTAAAATTGAAGAGAAAAATAGACATTGATGCTTGAAGATAGAATTTTACAGAAGGTCTAATAAATTATTTGGAAGAAAATGAAGACTATACTCTAAAGTTATTTCTAAACATGGTCTAGAGCACTTGTTGGGTGCAATGGGAGAAACAAATTCACATAACCAGTTAAGGGGTCCGCTTGATGGGTTTGTTAACCACAACGCTCGTGTAGCTCTCCTTCATTTTCTTATTTCTCCTTTATGTTATATATTTTAATCCTAAGAAAGAAACCGGAAGAGTTTCACAGGTGAGAAAAGAAACTATTCGAATAGAACTCATGGTTCTTCTTCTATGTGTCGAGTCCTTTCAGGTTTGTGATGAAAGTTTAGGCAACATCTGTTAAAAGAACAGATAACCAAACTGAAAGAAAAAGAAGTGAGCTGTACAAAAAGTTTAATATATGAAACAAATAAGCAAACTTGAAAAGAAAAGGATAAATTGCTGAACGTTAACGATACAGTGTTACAATATGGAATAAGTAAGGAAAACTTTAATTTCTTCTTGAAGCCTATCTTTTTTCTTTTAAAAATGTTATAATGATTAATATTAGAAAATTTATTGCTGTCTTCGGTGAGACAACTAAAACCTACTTTGTTGATATACGTTTCCTGCCACTAATTTTTTTATATTCATATTTTCGCCGCATCTATATTATTGGTTGAAGAGTAATATAATTTAACGATATTAAAATAAGGGCAAAATTTTAAAAAAATGAATATAAAAGAAAATAATTAATAGAGTGTTATATTACAATTAACAGGTATCTGTTAAATATCAGGAATAATTCAGTTTAAAAATATCAACTGACTAATGAGATAATCTTGTTGACTTTTCAAAAAGTATGTTTACACATTGTTGGACAAAATCTTAAGGCCAATGAAAAAAAAAAGATAGTTTTTTGTTGTTAGACTGAACCACTTATTTGTATAGAGTTTCAAAAAATAAAAATAAAAAAGGAAAATAAAAGTTAAATTTTTTTAGCATTAAATAAAGAAACTTTATATACGTGTGTATGCGTGCGTGTGATATTTATCTTATGATCATTTTGTATCTTATTGTCTCATATTGTATTAGTAATAATTTAGTGAAGAAATGTTCCATGACATACTTTGGTGCGGCTTCAAAAAAATCTTAATAGACTATACCAACAAAATAATTGTCTTTTACCCAACAGTACACATTAACAGGGTATCTTGGGTCTGACAATAAACCACATCCGGCAGCAAGACCTCTAATCAGGAGTGTCTGAGGAGAGTGGAACTTCTTGTTATTTGCTGTTGTTCCCAGGTTCACCCAAACCCAGGAAGGTAGCACCTATTAAGGGCCCAGCGATGGAAATATAGTAAACCTTCAAACTCGGGTGAAAACATTAAGAAAATATAAAAAATAGATTTTTATAGTAAAAATAAAATTATTTAAAATTAAAATAAAATTACCAGCAAAACATGTGCTTTTCGAAAAAAAACTCTCTTCACAAAAATACGCCAATGAAACTTGATATACAAACTGATTTCATACAAAGGACACATTCTATTTATCGAACCTATCCTAAAATTCTTGTCGGCTTGAAATAACCCATTATGCCGCAAAACAAATATAAATAAGGCATTAATCGTTCTTAGTAAGAAGCCTGTCCATAATTTCGATTAAAAAGATTTAGCTACCATTAATGAAAATGAAATTTATAATGGTGAACATATATTAAAAGAATAAAAAGAATAAAATATGAAAAAATAAAAAGAAAAGAAAATTAAAAAATCTCGCAAACCTGCTCTCTGCAAACAGAGAGAATGCTTGTTGGGTTTGAATGTGATTGGACTCTAGCTCTATTCATCATATATTCTTTACTTCTCCTCTCATTAGAATTTCTTTTACATTTAAGAATAAAGTTCTCAAAAAATTAAAACATGAGGAGATCTGGGACAAAACCGGTAGTTTGTTTTAGTTCTTAGTGTTTTGTATGTCATTAAAATTCCGCTTATTTCTGACAAAAATTTAAAAAAATATTTAAAAATTTTTTTGAAATATTAAAATATAATAATAAAAAGAATTAAATATTAAAAAAATAAAAGAATATAATTTAGAATAAAATAATATAGCTACGAGTAAAAGAAAATGAAATTTAGAAAGGTAAAGATATACTGAAAGAAATTTATGCCTGCAACCATCAAACATACTCTCTTACCTCACCGTCAAGACCGGTTAGTGCCTAGATTGCTTGGGAATATCAGCTGCTGTGAGGTTTGATGTGCAGGTGGTGTAATAAATAATGGCTCAGAATTACTAATCGAAATGCCCAGTTCTAATTTCTTTGGGTTCGTTATATTCATCTACACGTAAATATTATTTGGGAAAGTATATATCCATCTCTTCTTTCGGAGCTATGGATTAATTGTTAAAACATGTATCACTAAAATATTATTTTCTCTAAAAGATTTTAAAATCTAAAAATTATTTCTTGGAATTAAATAATAAGCAAAGGTTTTAAGTTGTAGAAAACGAATCGAAAATTCGAATTATTTGCTCACAAAATTTCTAACTGATATTTTCCCTTTTATACAGTTAAAACAGTTATATGCCATAGAAGTTTTGGCGATCATGTCTCGAATGAGACATGACTAACTTGGCGGAAGATTTTTTTCCGTAGTATGTTGCTATTACTTTCTGCGGTAGACTGGTTGAAAACCAATCAGTTCTACTGTTTAACCTATAGCTAGAGGAAAAAGAGATGGATTAATAATTTTCCCAAGGGTATTTTCGCGTATGTGAATGCAACGAATCCAACTGGCATTCAAACTCGGCCCTGTTTCTTATTCCGAGTCGCAAAAAGGAACGCAAAAGTTCTTTCTTTTTTGCTGAGTTTCTGTCTGTGTAACTTGATACAAATGGATTCAAGCAAACATAAGTGATCTTCTATGTGTCATATCCCCTCAGGACGTAGCCAATCATGGCCTTCCAAATCTCCCTATCCCTTGTATTTTTTAACACCCCTTCTCTTGTTATCCCAGTAAACAACAGCTCCGGTATACATCCACGCTGAACTAGGGTGGTAGCAACTGTTAGGGTCCCAGCTACGGGCAATTTGTGAATAACTAAAAGAAAATCAAAACAATGGGAAAGTATTAAATGTAAATATAAGTATAAAATAAATTACCAATAATAAACTTTTATGACAAAATGACTAACGAAGCAACAGTAAAAATCTAAGAAAACATATTTTTATAGTAAAATTAGCAGCAATACATTTTCATTTACAAACTATATATCGAAAAACATACATTTACCATGAAAGTATAAAGTGTTCAAAATATTTAGATTTCTGTATTAAATAACCCATAGAATGTAATAAGCAGCGACAGAAAAGCATCTTAAGCAAACCAACCTAATTTCCTGAAATATGCTTTTATTGTATGATTTTTAAAGATTTGAAAATCTCGAGACAAAGTATGAAACGTTTTCTCTTTTGAAATGTTACTTATTGTTACATATTTACAGTATACCAATATACCAGAGTCGGAAATTAAACATTTATCAATTAGTTTCTACATTAGCACTTTTTAAAAAATAATTGACTATCAAAATCTCATAATTTAGTCTGTTGTCATGAGAGAAAAGGCCGTCTTGTCGGAAGCTCGTAATCAATATGGCCAGAAAAGCGTTATAGCAAAGATTTTGTCATATATCACCACTGATTAAAAATCACAGTGTATTCAAAAGATGGAAAAAAGCTGCAAACTGGTAAAACAGAGATAGCTTTCTTTATAACGGTTGTTTTATGCTTGTCTTTGCTTTATTCATGCACAAATCTTAAATAAATTATATTCTACTATTTTCAATTATCGAAATAAAGAAATTATTCAGATCAAACAATCGTTTAATTCTTAAATGTAGTATTTTGCCAGTATGAATTCGTGTATTCTTTGCAACACATTGTCAATCATTTTGCGTCCCTTTTCACTTGGAAAAGTATGCATGCAAGCATAGCACTTTCTTTGGCTTGTTCTTCTAAATTTATTTTCAGGTAAATACTCTAGAAATTTAGTGAATCCTAGTAAATCCCATGAATCTTTCAGTTATCAAGTTGACGAGGATCATGAATGAATGAGGCTGAAGACATACGGAGATGGTTAATATTTAATAATCCGTCCTTGTGCCATACATAATCAAACTTCCTACAGCTTAAGGTTTTATTCGTTATCATTCATTAGAAGGTTGTTTGGCAGCAGAAGGTTGGTTATAGGGAAGAATGAAAATATACATTTTGTATGTTAAAATAGAAATATATTGATAAAAAAGAATAACAAGAATTAGTAGAATTTAATGTTTAATTAGGAAGTTAAAGATATCAAGAGTTGTAGAAATGTTGGTAGTAGTAATTTGTTGGAAAGAGTTTTTGAGTACGCATGTAGGTATGTATGAGTGTTTGCTTGGTAGAAATGTCTTTGAATGGAGAAGAAGTAAAAGGAATCAGCACAAGAGAAAGGGGAAAGAGGACAATGTACGACGCGATCTTACGCCTGGGTCGACTTGAAGTTTCTCTCTTTACATTTTAGTGTGTCGTCTCGCTGCTTCCATCTGACTCTCTGACTGACGCTGACCGAAGCCTTTTATAGTCATTTAAATGTTTCGCACTGGATCGCTAACTATTTTCAAGTCTTGCAAATCGCTTCCATTGGTCTGAAAATCAATTTACCATCTACTCGCGAAATCCGGTTTCGACTTTTTTTTAAGCACATGGTCAATACTTTTTCTATTAGGCAAAACCAGGGTTTCACACGTCATTGTGAATTTTTGTAAAAGTGAATAAAAGGTTACTTTTAAATCTTAATTTCTTATCCACCACAAGGATGGTATTTTTTGGGAAAAATGTTTAAATGAAAAATTGATAATATTTCCGCATTTCCCATGAAACAACAAAAGATGGTGATTGCCATTTAAAGACAAATTAAGGGTACAATTTGCTTTCGTAACGTAAGTTTCTTTGAAAACAGATTTCGTAACGTTTTTAGCATCATTGTTTGAGAAATATGATGTCGAAAGATGTTTCAGCAGCTTCTAATTTATTCTTTAGTAATCCAAAACTTTTCTATGAACTCTGGAACCAAAAGAGAAAGAAATTAATATCTTTGCGTCTCCTAAACTATATTTTGGGTGGAGTACCATTTGGTGCGCACTTTATAGGGCACCAATTCTCACGACACCAAAATGCTGGTAATTTGAACATAAATATTTCTAATATTTCAACAACTCTAAAGAAAAAATACAAAAAATAATAAAGGGGTCAGAAAAAAAATGATAATATCCCGTTATTTAAAATGTATTTTTCATACTTAATTCGAATAAGTTTTATTTAGAATTACTGACAACAGAATGATATATAAATTTACTTTATCAGTTTTCATTTATGGTTTTAAATTTAATTCTTCAGTTAATATTATGACATTTTTTTAAAATAATAAAACTCTTTCATTTTTAAGGAAAGTTAAATTTATTTTCCAAGTATATAACTTAAAACAACTAAAATAAAAGCTTAAATGATAGGCGCCTCGTTGTGGGAGAATAGTTGATGCGCTTGACATGTTAAAAGCTAATTGTTTTTTATATAATCATATCGCCCCATGCAAAGCATTTTACTGCCACTAGTTTGCAGGGGGTTACATAAGAGAAAAGTTATGAGATAGAGTGACAGGTTATAGGCGGTGTCAGGAAGTAGGTAAGAGAAGGATGAGAATACTGATGAGAGTGGAGTGAACGGAGAAAGGATGCAAGTTAGTGAGATAGGAGACGATTATTGACTTTACATTTAAATTATTGAAAATTATAGCTGTGGGGAAGCAAGTAAACGGAAGGGAATTCCACAGGCGGGAAGTGCGAGAAAATAAGCTGTTGGAGTAGAATTTGCGCTTATATTTTATTGGTTTCACAGTAAAATGGTGGGACCTAGTTGCTAATCTTGTGGCTCGAGTAAATTCATATATAGAGGGAACCACTGAGCTAAGTTCATCGGAGTAAAAGCCGAGAAAGTATTTGTAGAAGAGACACAGGGAAGCCACATTGCACCGGTGAGAAAGTGACTGCATCTGAGCTGCCAAGTCGGGATCGATCACATTACAAATAATGCTGAGCAATGAGATGTTGCTATCTTGAAAATGTGTAAGGATTTTGGTATCTTGGAAATGTGTAAGGATTTTGGTATCTTGGAAATGTGTAAGGATTTTGGTATCTTGGAAATGTGTAAGGATTGAATATTACTACTAAATACTGAGTTCGATCCTCACTGTGTTCCATGCTAATGACCCAGTGCGAAAGCTAAATATTGTTTTTCTTTGTTAAATTTCCAAATGTCTTCAGAACGTGGGTGACCATGACTTTTCATAATATTCCATATTTTATAACTAAGCATATTTTGTCCCCTAATATAACTCTCATTCCTTGTTCTGCCATCTGTTAATACAAGATTATTAGGTTGTCTAGATGTTTCGATTCACATTACTTTTCTTCAATATGTCTTATGAATATCAAATTATCCAAGCCTTCTTTCCTCATTACGTGGCCTGGAAATTTCAGCCTTTTCTTTCTGAGCTTATGTAGACGTGTTCTTTTGTTCCTATTTTCTTTAAAAATTCATAACTTCATCTTAAATCTTGCTGGACAAATTCCTCATAGATAAAGAAGGGACTTGATGAAATGTTAAGAATATCATGAATTGAATATGGGAGCAACGAAGAAGTTTAAACAAAAGACAAAAGGAATGAGCATACTTATGAGGGCTTCGAGAATTCAACTCACATGGCTTATCAAATGTAAAGGCAACAGAAGAAACAGCGACTAATCTACGTATTAGGCTTGTGAAAATTGATTGCAGAATAGACATGAGAAAATATACAGTGTGTACATGAAGGCCGTGTCCACTTAAAAAAATTCATAACTTTATTTGTAATTGTGATAAAAATAATCTGTAAAAAATTTTATAAAGTTTAATGTACCTAGATTTAAGTATAGTTTTGAATAATTCTTTACCACGAAATTTGCAACAAATTTTAGATAAGCAAACAGATGGATCGGAAATGGTGAACCATTTTATCGGCCTCCATGTTCGCCAGATTTGATTCCAATAGATTTTTCTGTGGGGACATGTGAAAACAATTGTGTATGAAACCAAACCTAGTTTATTAGAATATTCAACAGCTAAAATTACTGTGTTTTCAGGCATTACTGTAAATCAGTTGGCAAATATTTTCCGTGAACTGCAAAATCGTATTACCCTTTGTATTGCTAATGATGAAGGATATTTGAAAACTTAAAATAAAATTCAATAAAGCTTTAAAAAAATAAATTTACTTCTTTCTAATCCTTTGTACAATTATTTCTATCGGAAATACAAATAAAGTTATAAATTTTTTAAAGAGCATACGAACTATATGAACACCCTGTATATTAATGAAACGAACGTTATTTAGACATAGACAATACTGGAAATTACGGTGTTTGACTCTGAATCCTGGACAATTTCCTCAGCAATAAAGAAGAGACTTGAGGCAACGGTGACATAGTTCTACAGATGGATACTGAGAATACCATGGACGGAATTTGTGAGCAATAAGGAAGTTTTAAGGAAAGTGAAAAAATAGAACTTATACATAGAATCAAAAAGTGACTGTCGAAATTTCTAGGATATGAACAGGAAAAAGATAACTTGGAGAATCTGACAATCTGAAGACATATGGAAAGCAAGTAGGACAGAGAGAAACATTCACTTACCTAATAAGCTTGTGCAAACGGATAGTAGATCAGTGAATGTGAAGCGTAGTAAGAAGCCAAACATTTGAAAAGCTAGTAAGTGTCATCAACGTATCTTGAGTAGTAAACATTGTTCCATAATAATGAAGCTTTTTTAAGATCTCCAATTTATAGTTTGTATCTAAGTAATATCAAACCTCGTATATAGCAATAAACCCTGGACTATTTTCGGACATATGAAGAGGAGACTTAAAAATAAGGTTCTGTAGAAGAATGCTTGAAATAATATGTACGGAACGTGTAGCTAATAAGAAAAAAATTAGAAAAAGAATAGCAAAGAAGGACAATTTTAGGTAAAAAAAAACCTCAGTTGAAATTTCTGAAACACATAATGAAGAAAGATAGTTTGGAGAATGTAACACGCACAGGACATACTGAAAGCAAAAGAAACACAGGAAGACATCGAGCAATTAACGCAGTTAAAAAAAACTTTTGTAAAGTATGAAACAAGATAGAATTGAAAGGATGGTAAGGGGGCAATTGTTTGTTAGTGTTACAAAAGACTAGAAGCTGTGAAGGGGAACAGTATTGTTGAATATATTAGATTAGATTTTACACTCTTGTGTAAATTAATTTAAACAATTGCTGTAGTTTCCTTTTTTTTTACCATACGGTCAGTTTTAGAGCCACTGGGTGACAGGTTGTAATCCATTTTTATTTTTCCCTTAAACTAGGTCATTTGCAGTCGTGTGCAGTAATATGAATCGATTTTCGAGGTGTATGATGATATGTGTTTACCCTTGAAAAATATTGTGTCGTCCGTTATTGCATTAGATATTCATCACGTCTAGACACTATTGACTTGACTGACTGTCAATTTGTTGTTCTCCGTTCAATTGTTGTCCTACAAGGACAAGTGCACGAAAATTGTAACGCTGTACGAATACACTGGCAAGCCTTACAGCGAGATCGTGAAAGTCGTTGGCGTCAGACTTTCAACTGTCAGTCGTGCCAAAGCAAAGAAACAAACTGGATCTATGTCCAAAAATTAAAGGAAAATGCTGTTGGAAAAGAAAAACAACGCGAAAAGATGACGTATAAGTATTCAGGGAAAAAGTATGAAAATCCTAAAACCGATATTTGTTTTATTTCATTTCATTTGAAGAATGGCTTATCTTATTTTAGATTATATGGTTTTTATTGCGTGAGCAAGGAATTGTACTGCCGGCCATCCGTATTTATATTCATGTAACCAGTTCTTATGTGGTAGGCGTAGAAATATTTTGGAGACTTAAATCTAATGCCTGTTCTTTATTAATCAATTTTAACGAGGAATAATTAATTTGTACGAAATGTCCTCTGGCATGGATACGAGAATGAGAATAATCTATCCCCAGAGATTGAATAAAGTGTTTCATTCTTAATTACTATATTATCAAACACGAAGCCAGAAATTGTAATAATTTAATCGTTGCGAGCCTAACAAACCAAGACGAAGACACCACTTCAAATAAATGGTGACATAATAAAAAAAGACTGTTTGACGTTTTTAATATAAATAAAACAGTCATTAGAAATTAAATAAACCTTTGAAGATGAATTCAAAGAAAAATGCAAGCATAATTCATAATATTATATATATCAGCTGAAACGTTTAATGTTTCCTTTCTTAGATCTTGTTTTATCACTTGAAGAGAAACGATTAGGCGTTTCAAGTCGAAAAAATACGGGTAAATTTAGAATGCATATAAGTCTATAGTATTAATGTATGGTTTTAATTCTAGTTTTTTAAAACGTTATTATTAGAGGGATGCTCGTATTTAGAATAGACGCCATATTTTGACACACATCGATGTGTAATATGCTTTTCAGCTTGTGCATTCGACAAATGTGATCTCCAGCGGGAAACGAGCCCGCAACTATTTTTGAGGAAAAACACAATTTCATCAGGTGTGCCTTGCTAGGCGGCTGCAGAGAGCGTCATAGTCCGACATGGCTCTATTTTTCCTTTTAAGGAAAACACAATAACCCATTAAGATCTTTCTTAATCCAAGTTCCAATGATTAAACAATGAATATATGTTAGTGGGTATGCTTGTAAGATTAGATTGTTATATATTTACTGGTGATGGTGGTCAGTATTCGAAACTATCTAAAAAAGCTGCATCCGACAGTAAGGCTTCTGATTTGGAGGTTGTGGGGAGCATGGAACCATCTCTAAATTGCTGTTGTTCCCAGATCTACCCTAACCGGGAGTGGTAGCACCTGATAGGGTCCCAGCTATAGAAAAATAGTTAACCGAGGTGAAAACATAATGAAAGTATAAAAATAGACTTTTATAGAAATATATACATAAAAATACTGTTATAGAAATATATATAAAAATAGATTTTATACAAAAAATATTACAAACAATACATTTTTGAAAAAAAATCTGACCATAAAACATTTTTGAAGGAAAAAAATATTATCAGACATTTTTTAATATGAAACAAGAAGACATCTTTAGTTTTTTAAATAAAATAAAAATCATCAAAATTTGACTAAATCAACTTTCTCACTATAACTGAACCTTAAAAAATACCTTAAACGTCCACCTTTTTGGCATTAAATAACCCACAGAGGTGTTGATATGCCATTAAACAAAACTCAAACTCGAACCTATTTAAAAGCCTGGATTCGGTATAAAACTTTCTCAAGTAAGCAGGTACAACGGGGAACCGACGAGAATTAGCAACTATTTATCTAGCCTTTACCAGACTGAACAGCATTTCATATATAAGGTAATGTTTGAAAGTGGTAGAAAATTACGTTTTCTGATTAAAATTATTAGAAAAGAAAAATACGAAATCTTCTCATTGGCATCGTCTTTGGAACACTTTCCCGGCTTCTACCACTAACAATCTTCAAATATTCAAATGCAACATCATCTAGCATCTATTTTCGGTCTTCCAGTACACAGTTCTTTTATTGTCTTTTATTATCACTAAAGTCTTCTCATTCTCTTTCACTCTCTATAACTCCTTGTGTCTTAGCGAAAATATCGCCTTGCTTGGGTTGAAACGATTAAATTAATTAGTGGATAGAACTGCTTGATTTTTCGTCTCAGTTTTCAAACAGTATATTTCCATCTACTGACCTATGTTTATGTGTGCATTTCGGGAGTTTGAAACTTGTTAGAAAAACTTCTTACTGTCTAAATGCACCATATGTAAATTATATGATCCTAACAAGAACTATGAAACACTACATTTTTACTGTTCTCTCACAGAAGAAAAAATATAAGGAGCTAAAATATAAAATTGACAATAAACAGAAATCTTTGGCTTGTTATATTTGAAAAAAAAACCGAATCACTTTCCTTGTCGTTACAGTAGATATTCTGTTTAAAGTCAAAGTTGACATCACCTTTAAGTCACTTACAATTAATTCCATCTAACAAGAATAATTTTGGTAAACATACAAATACGTCGCAAATCTTCAGAACGACTGCAGTGAAATTTAATTCTGACAAAACAACTTAGAAGTTGATAAAACTGATATACATTCTAGGACAGAAAGGCGAACCGTAGTGGCATTGTTTTTTGTACAACCTGTTTATATATATATATATATATATATATATTACGAAATCTTATGGAAAGTTACGAAATGTCATTAGCCGACATATTTATGTAAATTTATTTATTTGAACATTATTTTAATGGATACTCGTATGTGAGTGGATACTATGCTTCTTCCTATAATTGAAAAGTACATCTATATATGTCCACCGTCCACCGTC
>JBBBDQ010001293.1:2892500-2910000 GCA_037127315.1 Ascarosepion bandense
TTGTTGCATGAAGATTTGATTGGTTGTTTTTATAGCGGTATATCAACCTATATGTGTAATGGCGAAATTTATATATTTTGTACGCAATTTTATCTTTTTGAAAATAATAATGCTTTTAGTAACACAATAGTTACTAGTATTTTTCTATACTTTTAAGGTGAGGAAGTATTTACACTATTTACATTAGTGGCACCGCACATGGAATGAGAATGATATACTTCAGCGATCGTAATAAAAGGTTTCGTTCGAGATTCCAAGCACTTGAAGAAGACCGGAGAGTACAACGACCGAAACGTCGTAAACATGGCAACAAAGATGAGGACAATAGTCCGAATAATGTAAATAGTGCAATATTTGCGAATTTATCCATAGCTGGAGGGAGAAGAGATGTATTCATAACTTTTCCATTAATGATTATAACGACCTCAACAGGAACTTGAACTCTGTTCTTTAATTTACAATCATTATCCATTGTACCATCCCCACTGCACAGTTAAGTATTTCTAGGCGGTTAGTTGTCTAGTTACTGAGCCGGCTTGACTTCCATGATCGTATGGGAACCGATGTTTGAACGCGATATGGCCATAAGGTGTTGCATGAAGAAACAGACAGCTTTAGAAAAATCAACACTTAAGGAAGATAGAAGGAACAAACAGAAATAATATTAGAAATACGATGGAAATACTGAAAAGAAAAGTGGGATAAGGAAGTATATGGATGTTGGTGTAGGTCGCAGTTCTTCGAAACTTGTGGACTGGCGCTCCACAATCAACCGTTCATTGTGATTGGTGAATTTTCTGATTCCGCTAAGTGATGTTGGAACGTCACTAATGATTTTGGTGCGACGACTGGTATTTACGTTCGCTTTCGCACAAACACCCACAACACTTCCTTCATCTGTAGTTTGATAGCAAGGCAGACTAATCATTTTTATCTTGAATGGCAACCTGTCCATCGGAAGGAAATCGTGAATTCAAAATGGCTGCCATATATTGGGAAACTTTACCGGATTTGTGACGAAAGGTCATGACGGGTTTTAAATTATAAATATTGTCTCCATTTCTGTGAGCTTGTTAATCGCACGAGGTCTAGTCTTTCTTCTAAAAAATGTTGACCTATTTCGATGTCATTTCTCTTAGAAAACAAACAATCGATCCAATATCTTTTCTCGTCACCAACAACCATAAGAATCAGGGCCATTATAATAAAGGGAATTCTCTTTCTGTTGGTCAGAACAATGATGATTATTTTTGTAACTGTGTTGAATGTATGATAATGATGTCAGTGTAGCAGGCAATTTTGATGATGTCGATGATAGTCGCAATTTTGAAGCTCCTGCTGGTTGTTATCTGATTTCTGAAGGCGGTGGTTTCAAAGGCGTTGCTAATATTCTTCTTTTATATCCTTTCCGTAGACTTTCAGCTATTGACTCTGCTTAGTTGTGGGGATGGTGTAATAGATAGAAAAATCGGAGAGCCGAGATAGAATTCAAGTCGAAATTGTTAGATACATTACGCTCAAAAAACAATACCATTTACCCACCATCTGTGGGCCAAACTAGTATCTTAAATTTCATTATTTTCTCAAAAATAATAAAAAAATTACAGTATTTGCATTATTCGGACTATTGTTTTCATCTTTGTTGCCATTTGTATGATGTTTCTGCCGTTATACGTTCCAGTTTTCTTCAGAAGCTAGGAATTTCGAACTGAACCCCTTATTAAAATCACTGAGGTATATCATTCTCATTCCTTGCGTAATAATGCCTCTTTTGAAAGTCATGAATTATCGCCCTCTAACCCTGCAAGTTACTTCGCAAGGAATGAGAATGATATAACCCAGTGGTTGTAATAAAGGGTTCGGTTCGAAATTCCTAGCACCTGAAGCAGTCCGGAGTGTACAACGGTCGAAACATCGTAGAAATGGCAACAAAGATGAGGAGAATAGCCCGAATAAAGTAAATATTGTAAATACTACCTCATCTCAGAAATATTGAAAATAAAAATTCTTAAAATTGAAATTTATCGGCTTTAAACAACCCACAAGATGTTGATAAGCTGTAAAAATCAAATAAAGTATTCAATAACACCTCTCTTTAAATTCTTCTCACTCTTTTAATTTATAATCTGGTCTTGTTTATGTAAAGTCATAAATGGGCTCTACTCTTTTTTCCAAAGATATTTTTCTTTCTCCCATATTCTAATCAGCTTTTGAAATGCAACAGTAGCCATTCCAATACGGTTTCGGATCTCAGTGTTGCACTTTTCGTCATCCATTTCAACACGTCGACATGTATTTAAATTTTTTTTACCTGCTTGATTTTAGTACCCCTTGCCTGTAGTTGGCATTTCTGTTTCCTCTTTTTACTGATGACCATGAATTAAGTTTTCTTGTAGTTTATATGTAATTCTTTTTTCCGCTTTATTTAGCTACTTTCTGTAGGAAGTCTTGTAGTTTCATTTGCGTGTCTGTTTTCGGCATTGTATCATCTGTGTGTCGAATTCTGGCATGACTTCTACATTTCTCAAAAGTTCCTCGCTGTATAGGTTGAATATGCGTTGTGGTGCAGTGGTTATCAGCTTGAAACAAGAAATCGGAGAAGCGAGTTCGAATTCCAGTTGAATTCATTTATGCGCAAATACTCTTGAGAAAGGTATTATTCCATCTGTTCCCTCCAGCTGTAAGTCAAATAACAGGACAGATTGGGTTCTATAGCCTTGTTTGGCAACCAATCTACTGTAGAAAATAATGGCAAACTACTGCAAAAAAATCTTCTGCACATCTGCACAGTCAGTCATGTCTCTTTCGGAACATGATCGCCCAAGCGTGTATCACGTATGACACTTAACTGACTGACTGATAGTTTGAATAGATCTGATGAGAAGACACATTCTTTTCCTAAACGTCTTTCTATCTTTGTATATTTGCTGAAATGCTTTCTTGTTCCTATGCGAATGGTTTGCTGCAAGTACCGGTTCTTGATTACTCTAATGGCCTTCACGAATATGTCAAGGTTGCCGAGAATCTCTGTCAAGTCTTTGTGGCTTACTTTGTTAATGGCGTTGCGCAGTTTATGAAACACATGTACACGTACTTCTGCATTTGCATTGCCCTTTCTGTTAACATTCTGAGCATAAATATAGCGTTTCATATTCCAGCGTCCTGAACCAAACCGTATTGTCCCTGTTTTATCTCTGGCCTAATTCTGCTGGGCACTTTATTTATCAGTATTCTGATATTTAATTTTGTTAAGTGACTCATTAAGCTGATTTTTCGGTGGAGTTCACATTTATTTGCGTTTGGGTTTTAGGTAGTGCTATGAAAATAAATCTGCTTAGGTCTTCCGGTATATCGTCATTGTTGCAGATTTCATTCATCATTTCCGTATATTTGTCTACGCCGAAATCGTCTCAGGTTGTCAGCATCTCTATTACAATGCCGTCTGTTCCTGCTGCTTTGTTTCTATTCAGTTTGACCCGTGCAGTTTCTATTTCAGTTTCTAATATATCCGACCCGTCGCTGTTTCTCTGTGTTGTCGGTTGCTCTCTCTTTTTTTAGAAGAGATTTCCGATATATTCTTCCCATCGATGGAGTATTTCCCTTTTTTTCTAATATGAATGTTTCATCCTTGGATTTTATACATCCTGTTAAGGAGCATGTCTTTTATCCTGTTAGTTCTGATATTTTTTTAACGCATGTCTCCTTTATTAGTCGTGCACAAACTCTACAATCGTCGTTGAGCCATTCCTTTTTAACCTGTCTAAATTTGGTCCTTATTTACTGGAAAGGGACCTCCAATCCGTAGTGACCTGGGGTAGGAAATGGTTGGTAAATTTCAATGCCTCCAAAACAAAGCTGTTATCAACTAATCACCATAGACAATCGCATCTACCTCCCATTAGCATGGGACAGGCTAGCCTCCCAGAGAGTAAAATACTACGCCTCCTTGGCCTTAAACTCTCGGCGGACCTCAAATGGAATGACTATATTGAATCCATTGCCAAATCTGCTGCTATGAAAGTCGGCTCTCTGTGCAGGGCCCGGAAATTTTTCCCACCTGAAACTATTTTGCACATATACAAATCTACCATCCGCCCGTGTATTGAATATTGCTGCCATATCTGGTCGGGTGCCCCTGCTGCTCTTCTTGGGCTTCTTGACAAAATACAAAGGAGGATCTGTTACGTGGTTGATACTGACTTGGCAGACCGGCTGCAGCCGCTCTCACACCGGCGTGATGTAGCTTCCCTGTGCCTCTTCTACAAGTACTTTCATGGCTTCTGCTCCGATGAGCTTAGATCACTGGTGCCGCCCAAGCACGAATTTACACGAGATACTAGATTAGCAACTAGGTCCCACCTTTTTACAGTTAAACAAATAAGATGTAACCGTAAATTCTACTCCAACAGCTTCTTTTCTCGCGCTTCCCGACTGTGGAACTCCCTTCCACAAGTCTGCTTTCCCGACAGTTACAATCTCCAGGTGTTTAAATGTAGGGTCAATAGACACCTCCTATCACACTAACTCCCAACTATTCTCACAACACTCTCATCTACCCAACCCTCATTCTCGGTATCCTCACCCGCCTATCACCCACCCTCTGTTATTTCCTATATTTAACCAGCCTTTCTCCACTCTACGTAGCCCCCTGCACAGTAGTGGCAGTGACATGCCTTGCTCGGGGTGAAACGCTTATAAAAAAAAAAAAAAAATTTCCTTGTGTAGTTTTCTTTATTCCATACCATATCTTGGCATCTTTATCTGTCTCTTTTGCATCATGTAGAGAATCTCATCCGTGATCCACTTATTTTTCATTCTAGGTTTGTTTCCTCTGAAACGATGTCGTTTACCGCTAACGCTTCTTTTAGTGTGTTCATTTAGAGTTTTCTTTTCCAATTTGTTTCTCGTATTTTTTTACACTGTCCGTGTATTTTTCCTGCACATTGAGATCGTTCACAGTTTGCTGTATTGCAGTCTCCGTGCTCCACTCGGCTTCTTCAATCTCCGAATCTTTAGTTTACATACAACCGTGGGTGGTCGCTTTCACAGTCGGCACTTCGATAAGTTTTTCAATGGACAACTGCATTCTTGAATCTCCGATTTATAGTTATATTCGATAAAGTTTTTCGTGTCTACTCCTGGGCTTTTCCATGCCCATAATCATCTTGGGTGTTCTTGAAACCAGATTTTCGTTATTACCTGGTCACTCACTGTGCACTATTGGGCCCATTTTTCTCCTCGGCCTTCGCGGTTTTCTTAGTCCCAAGATACCAACTTTTACACCTTCCCACTCCTTGTCTACTTTGGCGTTCAGGTCTCCCATCATAATTCTAATTTCCTGTGTTTTGCACTGAGACTTGGCGTTATCCAGTATAAAGTAGAAAGATTCTATTTCCTCCTCAGTGCTTTACATTGTCGAAAACCCCAAATAAAATAAACCAAAAAAATTAAAAAAAAAAGCAAATAATATAAGCCATTCTCATGTTTTCATGCATGAGAATGGCTTACGATTATTTTAAGCCTCCATAGATGAAAAGAATGAACATTGTTAACTTTCTGAAGATCAGTAAGACAATTTAAGTCTAAAGATTTGGTTGGAAAAAAAATAGTATGCGTGATAAAAAAATTCCCAAAACAGTTTTATCGTCAAAGTCTTTGTGTTATTATTAAGAGAAAAGATAAAACACTTTGTCTGATGTCACACTTATTTTTTAATTATTTCTAAAACTTTCGAAATGCTAGATAAATATCTTGTTTCTCTGGCCTCAACGGAATACTATAAATTAGTATAAGAAATTTAATAGATTTTTTTGTTGGTTAGAACTAATTGATTTAGAAATACCTGAAAAATTGAGATAGTTATTTTAATTTCAAAACTTACTAAAAAATAAATTTTTAAAGGTTTATTCTTTAGAAAAACATTGAGAGATTTATTTTCCTTTTTACATCCTTTATCCGACATATTTAATTTTATGAAATTTCCAGAAATTAAACATTGTTGTTGATAATGTTTATATTAATTATAAAATGTAGTTTTTTTTAAAAATCTAAATCATTAAATTCTTTTGACAAAATAGGACCCCGTTTACAAAAAATCTGCATTGAATCGTAAAATAGCAAAATCGTAAAAAAATAATCTTAAAGCATTATATAATTAGACATACTCATAATTGATGTATTAATAAAATATATTAGCGACACTATTTTCATAAAAAATATTAGATGAATAATTATTTTGTTAAAATAATTGTTTTCATTTTTTCAGATATTTTTATTAGAATAATATATTAAGTTTTAAATATTTTGAAATTTTGTATTAATTTTACCGCTCATGTATTATATTTGCTAAATAATTTTGAATTTTTTTTTCAGTGTATAAATGGGCAGAGTTTTGTAGATACGGTGGCTCATGCACTATATTATCAGAAAATAACAATGGTAACTACATTAAATTTAAAATATATTGGTAGTTTTCAAACATTTCTTTAACAAGTATTTGCGTATGTTAGACTAAAAGGCCGAAATACCTCAAATTCAATAAAATATTGGAATGCTTAAAATATTTTAAATTTTTAAGATTATTGTGTAGTTAACGAATTATCTAAAAATGTGTTTACGATTGTCATAAAATTTTATTAGAGTTATTTACCTCTTACATCAGTCAGTTTAGTGCCATACGCAGTTTAGGCGATCATGTCTCGAAAGAGAAATGACTGACTGGGCAGATTATCCCGCAGTAGGTTGTTTTCTGCGGTAGACAGGTTGTCAGTCAAAGCTATAGAACCCAATCTGTCCTATTATTAACCTATAACTGGAAGAGAGAGAGGGATTAATACCTTTCCCAAGAGTATTTTTGCGTAAGTGAATGCAAGGAATTCAACTGGAACTCGAACTCTGCTCCCCTATTTGTCGATCCGTGTCGATATCCCCTGCTCTACAACGCACATCCCTTACATCAATCTTGTAAAAAATCAGCTTATAGGTAAACGTGACAAATCCTGAAAAAACACCAACCTCCGTGTGACAAAAATGCATTTCTGTGACATTTTGAGTAACTAATAATTTTTAATTCACATAGATTAGACTTTAATTATGTGTATCTTCTTGAAATAAAGTATCAGAAGGGTATATTTTAGTTTTGAAATGTTTATGAATAAAGAAATTTGTGCTGTATTGACATATTTGTCAAAATGGATGATTTACTGATAAATAAAAATGTTATAACTCGTAACTAGCGGTTATAATATAATGACTCGCTTGAATCCAACGATATTTTAATGCTCTATCAGAACTTTCTCGATATTTTTCCAATGTCTGACAACTGCGACGGGATGTATCATTTTTTACATGGTGAACTCAAGCGTGTACACCTGGCTCAAAGGTCAAAATTTACCTAGCCACGCAATTTGTCTTGTTTATTTTTCTCAGCCAAGTTTCCGTTCGTAAACTGTTGTGGAGTAGTTTTCGCATTGAATGTTATAATCGTGATATGTCGGTTGCTAATCGACTTAACGTACCCAAAATGTTAGGAACTTAGTAATCTTCCACTGAAAGCTGAATCCTTAGTATTCGGTTAACTGCCGACTAATACCAACTGCCTAGTAGTTCTACTGAACTGTAATAGAAGTCTAAAAGAACTCCTATGAACTTCCCAAATACTTCCTGTTAACTCTTATTAATATAGAAGAGAGAGTCCATTATCTGAGGAATAAATGTGTTCCCCCATAACATAGACAGTGCTCTGACTGAGTCTTAATCTATCTGAAAATTGCGTGCTCTGTCAAAGAATTGCAAATTTACTCAGTCAGGAAGTGCGTTGTGGTGCGGAACGAGAAATTCAAGGTGAATTCTCTGCATTCACTTAAGCGCAAATACCCTTGGGAAAGGTATTAATCCATCTGTTTCCTCCAGTTATGGGCTAAATAACAGAACAGATTTGATTCTACAGCCATGGCTAGCAACCAGTCTCCCACAGAAAGTAATGGCAACCTACTGCTGAATAATCTTCTGCCCAGTCAGTCATGTTTCTCTCGAAACATGGTTGCCCAAGCGTGTATCACGTATGGCACTTAACTGACTGACTCAAAATCTCCCCATTACGATGGGATGTGACACAAGTTTTGGGTTAACGTGAGGATTCCAAGCATGTACATTCGGGTCAAGAGTCAAAATTTACCCAGAAACCGCAAACACGGGTCGGGTACTTTGCCTGTCTATTTTTCTCAGTCGAGTCTCTGACCACCCTCTGATTGGAAGCAGAGAGCTTGATTGACAAAACTGAAGCTCTCGTGGAACTCCTAAGGGTCAAAATTTGACAAGTTCCCGCACACCCGGGATCGAGCACTAAGATTGTCTATTCTACTCAGCCGAGTTTCTGTCGAGACGGAGCTCCGACTGAGTCCAGCTCAGCTCAAGAGTTTGACTGACTATTGCGGGTTATTGCGGAACTATGAAGATTTCATAAGCGTAGCTCAGATGTGGTACATGACCGATCGTTTGGAGGCACACAGTTTGAATCGAACTTTTCAGTTGAAATTGATTTAGAGAGACAGGTTTATTAACTACTACATCACGTTGAAGTGCCCTGATTTTCTAAGCGTAGCTTAGATGTGACACCAAACCCAAAGTATGGAGCAACATGATAGAATCGAGCTCTCTACTCAATTATAAAGGTTCTAGCGAGATAAACATTCTAAACATTACATCACATCACATCAAGATGACCTCACGGATCTATAGTAATATTCTAAGCGCATATTAGATGTGACACAAGCCTAGAAGTACAGGGTACCGAGTGAGGTTCGAACATGTGATTGACATAGTGAGACATACTTGCTAACCATTATACAATGTTGAGGTGCTCTTCTCGCGGAACTATGTTCCTGAATTATCTTTGATTTCTTTTGTTTATAACATCTTTCTTCATTTGGGTAACCGAGGGTGTATTATTTATTCCATTGTTCGCCACGTACTAAACTTTAATTTTGGATCAACCACTTGTTCTTCGCATCTTTCCTTTCTTGTCTTTTTGTTATTCATACTCACACATTCAGCTAATTCTTGAGATGTTGGTACGTTAAAAATATCATACAGAACTTGCATAGTTTCTTTCTTGAGTGCTTTTTTTCAGTAAACGTTTCTTTAATTGATTTCAATGCTTTCCGTGTTCCCAGTTTTTCCTTTCCGTTCACTATATTTTTCTTTCTTTCTTTCTTTCTTTCTTTCTTTCTTTCTTTACCTCAATTTTTCATTCTGTATTTGCAAATAAGCCTCAGAAAAATACAACTTTAAAGAATTTTTCTACCGTTTAATTTCGCTACAATTTCCTCAGAAGTTGGTAAAAGATAATTATGTAATTCTAAATATTTGTTCAACTTAGTCGAAAAATCTGCACAAACACGGATTATTTTATCTTTACATACACTGCTGGTTCTGCTAATTTTGAATGGTGATTGATTTTTAATTACACTCACTTTCCAAGTTTGTTTTTGTTGACGTGATCAATGCTGCGAATAGTACAATAGGTTTAGGTTTGCATGAATACTGGCGTCGAACCATTTTCTTTTAGTTGAAATTTTGTTTTAATTTTGGAAGAACTACCAAATTCATCTGAGAGAACATCCAAAATTTTTTTTAAATTTCTTTATTTAAATTTTTACATTATTTTTTAAACTGTTCACTTGTCCACTTTTTGCAATAAATATTTATGCAACCAGTCAGTACCGAATATGATTTGTAGTATTTTTAACACAAGCTTTAGCTTTTACGCACTTTTTGCAAAATGAATCGTTGCAAGTCATTTTACCAGTATTAAATAATTTCTCACCCGTCACGCTACGTGCAATTTTTGAGGTTCTTTTTATTATGGGTTTTTCGTTTGCTTTTCATGTGGCTTCGTTTATTATTGTGATAGCACTACCAATGTGTACTTGCATTTTTACATCCACATTAACAATTTTCCTGCACAAATTTTCTTTGAATTTCTGTAATTATTCATTTTATCGCAACGCTGTGTACGGAATTTTCCTGTGAGAACCTTTCCTCGCTTTAGGCTTACAGTGTGACTTACTTTTCCACATTTATAGCGCTTTAAATTTTTAAAGGGGCAATCGTTTCCGAGTTGTAAACTTCCACATCTGAAACAGGTATTATTTTTTCTTTTGTTACAATTTTATTTGGTTTGTACTTATGCGCATTCTTTTTCTTCAATTTCCTCCGTATTGCGTCTCAGATTTAGGATTCTCCAATATTTTTCTAATATTTCTTGTTGCATTCACATTTTATACTGTTCTAGTTTTGTTAGTATTCAAGCACGTATTTCTACGTCTTTATTTGCCGTTAACACTTAGATGAAAATGAATTCATTAAACATATCCCGAGCTAGTTCGTATAAATTTAATAATATTTATAGTTAATGATTACGGCATATATGACAAAATCTACGACTTTGTTTTTGTCAAATTTATACACTTCCAATGAATATTAAATTACGAACTTTTCTCGCTAAAACTGTAGTCAGAAAATTTACCGTTTCTTTAAAGCAACTTTTTCCTGGTTTTCTCAAAAGTACTTTTTTTCACGGCTTCTAGTCGTTGCATTTTTCTTTGTAAATTTACTCCTATCTTCTAAAACAAGCAGAAAAGGGTAATTCCATCATTTGAATTATATGTTAATTCATCTATGAAATTTGCAATCGCGTCGAGTGTGAACAAAATTTGGTATTTTCTTTTTCTTTTAAATTTTTTCAATTAGCTTTTCTGGTTTTCGAAAAACTTCCCTTTTGTTTCTGTTGTCGCTGTATTTTTACAACTTGGGCTAATAATTATTCCATATTTAAGAAAACCGTTTTTTTTTCATTACGCACAGAAAAGTAAAAAATACAGTAACCTGTTTCTAATTTATCACTGTACTTATTATTATATGGGGCGCAGCAAAAAAGTGATTAAATAATTATGCCTCTAACGGTACACTTACGAACGTTCTATCAGAACAGCCTCGAAACTGTGGATATTTCCCCAAAATTAGGGATCTGACAGCATGTACACTCGGGCCAAGGGTCAAAATTCACCGAGAACCACGAGATAAGTAACTTTGCATTGTCTGTTTTCTCAACCAAATATTTGTCTGTAGACTGAGTCGTACTTAGCGCGAATAGAGAGCAATTGAAAATTCTCTGCTCTCTCAGCACACTATCTGAGTTCTTTATTTAAGGTGTTTTGCCTACTTCATTTGGGTTAACCGGAGGTGCCTTATTTATTCTACAACTCTATGGAAGCCGGGTTTGGCTTAGTTACTCCACAAAATAAATAAAAAAAAGAATAATTTCGATTAATTTAAATTTTGTTTCAAATTCAGTAATGTATTTCGCTCATGGGAAATATTAAAATTAATCAATTAGCTTACAATTAAAATAAAATAAAAGTTTAAAGAATTTTTTAAAAATTTTTAAATTGCATTTAAAAATTAGTTATTGATTTTTTAGCGGTACCTATGCTTATGTGAAACATTTTGATACAAATAAGTTCCCAATAATTTCTAACTATAAAGATGTAAATAAACAAAATATTTCAACCAGTTAAACAATGTATTTGAAATGCTTGCTTCACCATGCCTGCATTGAAATAATTTTTCGGAAATACGTCTAATACATATTTTATATTCATTTGATTCCCTCTCATGTAAAACACAATATCTTCTTTAACGTGCTAAGGTCTCTTTATAAAGTGGAAGAAGATGGTTCTCAACAACTTTCTGTTCCTTCTTTCAAATCTTTAACGTATCCCTTTGTCCCCGTTTAGACATTAATTCAAACAAAATGATTATTTCACTAGTCGCTTCATTCTCTACATCACCTACTTGCATAATGTTTTGAGTGTATTAAAACTTACACAAAAACACGCATATTAACTAAGATTACCCTCCAACATACACCAAGACAGACAAGTGTTTCTTCACAAAGGCATACATTAATACATAATTTACCGTCCAAAATCTTTCCCGCACATATATTTCAAAAGTATCTATTGCTTTGATACATGTGACATTTATCTAACTAATAAGAACTAACCTAAAATACCAATTTACCAATTATTCTGCGTTTCTATTTCATATTTTCTCGCGATCTCTGAAGAAGTTTTAATAAAAACAAAACAATGACTGATATATGTTTCTTATTTATTGCTTCTTTATTCTATCATATATTTTCTTTTAGACCTGTCAGATTAAATAAATTGCAAATATTCTGTCTACTTATTTTTAATAAAATACGTTCATACTCACGGATAATCTTTCGCGTATTATAATTGAAAGATGTCAGAAACGAGCTGTAACGTTGACATGTTATTATCATTCATTTTTAAAGGTAGCCAAGTACTTTCAATCTCTTTCCGAGATCATCTTCAGGAGTGTGAGTTATGGTAACAAAAAAAAACAACAACCGCAAAACTGTGTTGTTGAAAATTACTGTAAACTTCTTTCAATATTAACGTCAAAAGTGTCAGTTGATTCTGACCCCCTGTCTAGACTCGATTACCGTTGATGTATCCATTGTTGGTACAATTGTTTTCTTTTCGTTTTCTTTGTATTTCATTATTATCGAAAACAAAAAAGAAAAGAAAGAAAGAAAACATTTTATATATTTGATCTAACTTAAAGGGCTCTTTGTGTGTAATTATACTACTTTTATTTCGATTCAGAATGCATTTTATTCTAATTTTTCCTAAAACACATAATTTATAAATAATATTTTAAAATATCTATTTATTAAACACTTTTAATATTCATTTTATTATTTTAAAAAACCTAATATATATATATATATATATATATATATATCCTTGATTATAAACTCTGCTACTATGCGATCTTCCAATTTCTGAAAGGTCACGGCACAAAGAAAAGAAAGACTACTCTATCTGATTTAGATGTGGCACAAGGCTGAAAGTATGAAACACCCAGTGAGAATCGAAGTCATTACTCAATTGCAACTGGTTCTAGCGATACAAGCTTGTTAACCATTGCACCACGCCGAGGTGCCCGACTTTATCTGATAGCATCTTGATCGTGAAAGTATAATTGCCTTCTCTCATATTGGATACTGCAAATCACATGAGTCTGTATGCATTATTTGCAGGACAGATAATTCTATAGTCATTTAGATGATCCTTTATCTCGTACCCTCCAACCTCGAATTTTACTTTATTATCTCATCTTCTGTTTCTCAATTTTCTTTTGTTCATTCGATACCATTTGCTGCTAGGTTTTTCCTCGTTTACGTGTCTTGCTTTTTTCTTTGCATAATGACAACCAATCCCATGTTATTCGCTGTCTTTTACTGTAGGCAATCTTATTCGCAATGTTTGTCATATAGACATGCAGATTATTATTTGAGAAGATATTTTTCTTTCTATTCCTGTTTGGTTGTATTTTTAAAATAATTTTTCTTTTTCTTTTCACAGATATTTCTGAAGCAAAAGTTTAATTTTATTTTCTTAGTCATTCTATGTTTCGTATTACCAATTCTAAAAAATACTCATACTAACAGAATCATTTTATCTATATATATATATATATCTCAATTATTTTTTAAATTTACAGGCAGCGGTGTATTAGTTATTGCCATGTTATATTTTTAATTCCGTTACTTCTTTATTTTGTCGACTGCACAGTATAGGCTAGATGTCACCGTCTGTGAGAAAAAGAGTACCATGACGGAATTTATTCCGCCAAGAATTTGGAAATGGTATGCTGTACTGCCTGAAATTCTTACTAGAACTTCCAACACGAACATTTCAGCTGTTAATCTGAGAAAGATGCAGAGGATTCGGGAAAGTTGGATGAGTCTAATGGTGATTACGAAGGTACACCCATTCGGAATACTCATTTTGATCGTTCTGATAAGAAAAAACTCCTGGATTTGTTAGTGAAGGTCTCAAGCGGATGCCTAGCCAGCGGAGTGAGAATGAGAACATGGTATGCAGACCGGTTCGAGACAGGACCTCAGTGTTGGGCACCTTGTCTTGCCATGAGATGCCAAATATACGTCGGATACTTCTCACATGGAAGGTGTTCAGAAGCTGAGTTCCTCTATTGTCGGTTCTGTGTCGAGCTCTTCCACTACAGGTAGGTACTCAATGGCATCGAAAGCTGCAGTCGTCGCAACATTCTGTTAAGAGTAGAGGATAGAATAGTACCGCACCCATCTCTCCATCTGTTGTTTTTTGTCTGTGATGACTACCGCAGTATAGATTTGATGGGAGCTGTCTTGTTCTGCACTGGTCCCATTGCTGTCTTGATGCATCATACATTCCTTTGATATTTCCTGTGATTGCCGCTGTCCGAAATTTTTCACTTAGCTCTGTCCAGTACTCGTTGGCGCAGCGTCAGACAGTTTGCTGAGCTTTACTCCTGGCAGCCCGAAAGATCTGACGGTTGGGTTATCGCTTGTACTCAGCTAGAGCGGAACGCTTGGCTTTAATGACGGGGGTCATTTCGGTGTACTTTGCTTCAAACCAGTCAAGTGACTTCTGTATCTTTCTCTCAAAGGTAGCCAAGGCAGTGCGATGCATGGTGTCCCGTAAAGTAGCCCATTTCTCTGTGGAAGTGTCCACGATTTGTGAGGTTTTCACTTCACTCTCAAAACTCTCAGCAAACTGTTCCACAATATTTAGATGTCTGATCATGAGAGGATTCCCTTGTTTCTTGCCCTGATGCAACCTTTTTGGCTGGAGCTTGATCTTGCAGCACACTAGGGATTGATCTGTGTCACAGTCTGGGCTGTGATAAGGGCGAATGTGAAAAACGTTCTTAATAGCCGTTCGTCTGACAAGGATTAAATCCAACTGGTACCAGTGCCCTGAGCGTGGGTGTTGCCCAGAAACCTTGTGCTGGGTCTTGGTCTTGAAGAAGGAGTTGGTTATGCACAGATTGTGGTATGTGCATAGCTCGAGAAATCTCTGGCCATTGTTATTCATTTTGCCGACACATACTGTTCAAGGCACGAGGGCCACGAGTCGTGATCAGCACCCACTCTGGCATTGAAGTCGCCCAAGAGAACAAGCTCTTCCTTGTTTAGAATGCTGCTGATGGTGACTGCAAGTTTATGGTAGTACTCGTTCTTGGAGTCTGGTGTGGCATAGAGTGTCAGGGCAAACACGCTGACGATGATAGCAGGATTTGCTGTGGTGTTGAGTCGGAGAGTGTTAAGTCATTCAGAACCGTTACTACCTGGTTCAATCATTTTTAGGAGGCTGTTTCTAATTGCGAAAGCCATAACGTGTTGGTAAGGTTCGTTCGAGCTCTTTCTCTGCCAAGGAACGTGTAGTCTTTCTCCTTCAGTGATCCAGAGTCTACCATACGTGTTTCCTGCAGTGTAGAAACATCTACATTAAGTTTATTGAGCTCGTCATTGATAACTGGAGTTTTCTTGGTGTCACTGATATCTTGGAGGTTTTTAAATAGGCCGCTCAGCATAATCCGGACGTTCCAACAACCCAGTTTTTGAAGTGGTTTGCTTTGAGATTTCTTGTTGCTTGGTGAAAATGTTACGGTCCACTTATCGGATATCTTCTAATCTTCATGCACCCAATGAAGAAGGCAGACCGTGGTGAAGCACATCTTGCTGGCTGGGGGCTGCCCAGTTTGAGGCGGGCGGTAGCTGTGCAGTGGAATTGAAGAATACTTCCCACCGACGAGATCGAACCTTGGCACTGATGCCCTACGCCAACCGATCGATAGGTTATAACTGGTAGCTGTCGTTCCACGTGTTGTGTCAACGCCAAGGGCGAAGCTGGAGTATCCTCTCCAGGTTTAGCGTATTGGTGCAGTATGGTTGGATGCAAGCTTGGGCCATGTTATATGGAGGACAGACTGTTGCCATGTATCACGTCTCCAGCATCCACGTCAACGATTAGACCAAAGGAACGAAAGGGTCGTTAAAATTTGGGACCAGTACCGTCGCAGGAGTTACCAGAACTAGTTGAATACAACAGTAAACTGCCTTAGGGACTCCGAATCCGTGGTTTACTCCTGAAACCTTTTTCTTTGACTGGATATGTCCACATGTCAACGGAGGTTTGAAATGAGGGTTTTCCTTCACCTAGGTGAAATGCCTTCCCAGGCTGACGAGCGCCACCTGCCCGAAGCAACTGGTTATGATGCACCAGTGACCCGCTTTTCACCCCTTCTTCCTGCCTCTAAAAGTAGTTCCGCGACGAGCACGCCATAATTATCAGTGGCTATTTGAACAAGCATACCGTAGAACCATTTGGGGAAATACTTATTGCTCTTATCATTATCCATCATTGCTCCGCGAACACACATACACACATACACTCCTGATCAAAATTTTATGACCACTTAAAAATCTTTAAAAAGAAATATTTTTTTACGGATAAATTTTAAACTCCTCCCACTTAAGGTTACCAATACTACAATCTAAAAGTTTATGGAAGCAAAAAGCTATATTCCAAACATTTTATTTAGAAATTAACATTTTTATAAAATGAGGCGATTTACACATGTTCAAAATTATAAGACCAGAGACAAAAATTCTACGAAATTGTACAAAAAGTGTATGAAAAGTGTATGAAAACATCCAACAACCAAATTTAATAATGAGTTCTACATCCACTGCTTTTGATGACTTTAAAAATTATGTCGGGCATGCTAGAAATAAGCGTTTCCATTAAGGTGCGGGGGATGTTGCTCCAGCTTCTGAAGATGGCTTCACGAAGTTCATTTTTTGTTGAATATTGTTTGCCATTTCGATAAACATCTCTTGTCATCTATCCTCAAACATTTTCAATTGGGTTTAAATCTGGTGAGCATGCAGGATGTCCCAAGAGATGGACCCCATTTTCTTGTAGAAAGGTCAAGGTCCGTCTTGCAGCGTGGATTGAAGCATTATTCTGTTGGAATATCCATCCATCCACACACAAACGATGGCACTCTATCATTAATGATGCTTTTTGTAGCATGCTAACATAACCAGCCGCTGTTTGACAACTCTGCACCACCTGGAGCTCAATCGCCCCTCTGTAAGAAATGGCACCCCATATCGTTAGGGACCCTCCACCACTATGACATGTGGAGAAAATTTCAGGAGGCATGATTTTGTTATGCCAATATCGTTGGAAGCCATCAGGACCATTTAGATTGATTTTTTTCTCATCAGAAAACAGAACTTTCTTCCACTTCCCAACGTCCCATGTTTGGTATTCACAACCAAACTTTAAGCGGTCCACCTTCTGATGTGGAAGCAGCCGAGGAATTTGTTTACGCTTTTTATTTACCATGCCTTTTGGTCGTAAGTGACGTCTGATAATTACGGGACTGCAATCAGCATCTGTGACTGCCTTAATTTGACTAGAAGAAGTTCCCCCCTCTTTCATAATAACCCGTCTTATTCTCTTACTCAATGCAGGAGAAATTTTTTGGGGCCTACCAGAGGATTTTGCTTTTCCATAATTCTCACTGTTTTTTAGAAAGTTGTAAATCACAG